>JAJMDM010000001.1:0-171199 GCA_030573555.1 Hanseniaspora hatyaiensis (nom. inval.)
TTTTTAATTTTTTTTTTTTTTGTTATATTTTAAAATTTAAAATTTTATTTTTTGGTTAGCAGAAAAAGCGAGGGTTGGGTACCACATTGTCTAATGGACTTTTGAAAATCCCAATAAGCACAAGGGTTGTTCGGTGGTGATCAACCAAAAAACACACCAACAGTGTTCAGAGATTCCAAGGATGGACGTACTGTGCTGCAATGACGAGTACACGTTGGTCGCGAAATGTAACTATAATCTCCAGAAATACAGCGAGGTCGAAAAAGACAACATTCAAATACAAAAAGTCAGCAAAAGACGCTCTTTCAGCAACATAATCAAAGAAATAGAAACTGATGACTGGAGCAAAAAAATCAACTACACAAACGTAAACTACAGTCTCCCTATCACCAATGTCAAGTTTTTGCCACAGTCCTTTTATAGATCAGACAACACAAACAGGCTTTTGCTGACCTCAAGCTCAACACTGGATGTTCTGCATTTCAGCGAGGAGTCCAAAAATTTAAACAGCATTCTCAACCTGACGCTTGCCAAGAACAACAAGAACTCGGTTCCAAAATCACCGCTATCTTTTCCACCAATCACCTCCTTTGACTTCAACTTGAGCAACTGCACAGACGTTATACAAGCTTCGATCGACACCACCTGTTCTGTGTATGACTTGTCTAAGCAAAAAATTAAAAGCCAGCTGATTGCGCATGATGACTTAGTGCTGGATGTGAAATATCTGAACAACAACAACGTCAAAAAGAACGCTGAGCTTTTCATGACTTGTGGGAATGATGGCTCATTGAGGCTTTTTGACCTAAGGGTTCTAGATCATTCGTCTATTCTTTACGAAGACTCGGAAAAGCAGCCATTGCTTAACATTGAAGTGAATCCCTTGGACAGCAACAAGATTCTGTGTTTCTCTTCAGGACAAAAGAAGCAAATTACATTTATAGATCTGAGATATGAAAAAAGTCCGTTAAAGCAATATAGCATCGACAGCCAAATCACATCATGCCTCTGGGTGGACAACGGTTTGGATTTTCTAACTGGGGACAGCAATAGCATCATTGCACACTGGAACATAAACAACTTAAAGGCCAGCAGCTGGCCCACAAACTTTTTTTCAAACTCCTTTTCAGAGGCACAGAATGTTGCTTCTACTTCTGTTGCAAGCGGTATATACAAAATGAGGTACTCCAAAGACGATAACTTGATATACTACCTTGATGCAGAAAATAACGTGGAAGTTGTTCCTTTTAGTTCGTAGCGCCTCTAGTCACAGGTATATATGCACCAACTATTGCGGTAATTAGCCTCTTCTCTGCTTTGTTTCTTCGATGTAACATCACTCAGTAGCAATATGCTTGGGATAAGCCAGAGAAGCAGCATGTAAATTTAAAAAAAAAAAAAAAAAAAAAAACTTCTATGAGTAATCTGCCATCACTGCATAAGAACCCGTCAAAATCAGCGTTCTTGCCTTTGTTCAGTGGCTCCCATTGTTGCTGTGGGGAGCTAACATGATCACATCTGAAACTGCGCTTCACATACCGCAGAGAGCAACTGCTAGTTTTTAGAGCTAGACGTTTCTGCAAGTTAGAGGCTCTTTGAGATAGCTTCAACGGCTGGGGTTTACTGGCGGTAGCGACAACTGCTCTTTGCAACAAGGTTTAATATTCACAGCTCAGCAAACTGCTGGTGTCTGTGCTATATCCGATGCTGTCAAAAAAGGCCGCCAGTTATTCACAGCAGAAGTCACGAAAAACGCTGTGTTGTAAAAAAAAAACATATGTGCGCCAGCGCCTCAAATAATGGCATATTCTTGACTTCTCATCATTTTGACGTGTTTTTCTCTGGCTTGCCGAAGTCGAACGGCGTTAAAACTCCATTTCTATATACATTTTTTTCGAACTTCTACTCTTTTAAAAAAAAAAATGTTCCAAAAGCATTTAAATCCTTATTTTCTGCACACATCGCATTGCTGCACCAGCCAAATCCTAGCAAAAGGAGTAAACCGCTGGGCCGCTGTTTGTGGATTTAGTAGAGAAGCACAGCCTGGAAGAAGTTCAAGGAGTTCAAACTCAGAAAAAAGAAGAGACGTTTGGGTCTTTTGGTTGTAAAAGAAGTTGAAAAAAGTCTGAACAAATCATGCTACGGCAAAGCAGACTTCTAAAAAGGTGATGATCTGCACTGACAAGAGCTGAGGGAGTATATAAAGGCGACAGGCTATAACTTCAATCATGTCGCTTGCATTGAGCACAGGTTTTCCTAGGTGAAAGTTATGAATACATATTTTGATAGACTTTTTTTTTTCAAAAATAAAGCTGTATAAGAAGAAAACCAAGAATAAATCACTTCTCACGAACTTCTTTCAAGGAATTGGCTAAGCACAGCTTTCGTAGATTCAGCAAGCACTTTTTAAATCACTTTTAATCAACTCGGCGTTTGAATCCAATTCAATAATACATACTATGCTAAGACAATCCTATCTACTAAACATATCTAAGCAATCACTACGTTTGCAATCAACTGTTGCCAAGCCTTTGGCTTCAATTGATCTAAAAACATTCAGTGAACTGTACCAACCTAAGTTGACCACCGACTTTGCTCCTCTTGACACTTTTACAAAGAGACACATTGGGCCTTCCCCAAGTGATGTCAATGTCATGCTAAAGCAATTGAAGCAATCCAACCTTGAATCATTCATAAAACAAGTAGTACCAAAAGATGTTTTGGTTCAAAGACCACTAGACTTCAAAATAATTGATGACCTAAACAAAGGAAATGTTGCTGATGGTTTGTCTGAATCTGAAATGTTAGCAAACCTGAAAAACATTGCCAAGCTAAACAAACACGAATACAGAAACTTTATTGGTAAAGGTTACTACAACACTAACTTGCCATTAGTCATTCAAAGAAACCTATTAGAATCCCCAGAATGGTACACCTCCTACACCCCTTACCAAGCTGAAATTTCTCAAGGGAGATTGGAATCTTTACTAAACTTCCAAACTTTGGTTAGCGATTTGACAGGTTTGGAAATCAGTAATGCATCCCTATTAGACGAAGGTACAGCTGCCGGTGAAGCTTTATTGGTTGCCTATCATTTAGCCAAGGGTAAGAAGAAGACTTTTATTCTAGATGCCAACTTACACTTGCAAACAAAAAACGTTATCAAATCCAGAGGTGATGCTTTCAACATAAACTTTGTTGAAATTGACTTTTTAAAACTAGAAAGTCAAAACCAAGATATTAAAACAGCTTTAACAGATGATTTACTATCTGAATCTTTTGGTTGTATTGTTCAATACCCGGGTTCTAATGGTAACATTTTAAGCCAAGAAACTTTAACTCAAATTGGTGATCTAGTTCACTCCAAAAAGGGTTTATACATTACTGCCACTGATTTACTAGCTTTAACTTTATTAGAACCTCCTTCCTCATTTGGCTCTGATGTCTGTTTAGGTTCTTCTCAAAGATTTGGGTTCCCAACTGGTTTTGGTGGTCCACATGCCGCTTTCTTCTCTTGTAAAAAAGCATTGAGCAGAAAAATCCCAGGTAGAATTGTAGGTGTTTCTAAAGGTAGATTAGGTGAAAGAGCTTTGAGATTGGCTTTACAAACTAGAGAACAGCATATTAAGAGAGACAAGGCCACTTCTAACATCTGTACTGCTCAATGTTTAGGTGCAAATGTTGCTGCTATGTATGCTGTTTACCATGGTCCTCAAGGTTTGAAAAACATTGCTAAAAGAGTTTATGCTATGACCTATGTATTATCTGAGCATATTAAAAACTATGGCGGTAACATCTTTGAAACAACTAATGGTGACAAGTTTTTTGACACTTTAACTATTTCTTTGAAACAAGATAACAAAGTTTACAAAAACATTGATGAAGTTATTGAACAAGCCAAAAACGAATACAAATTTAATCTATTTAAGGTTGACGATTCCACATTGTCCTTATCTTTAGATGAAACCGTTTCTTTAGAAGAGCTTTGCAGTTTAAGCAAGATCTTTGGTGGGGACGTTTCAATTGACACTAAAGAGCTTTACAAAATGCCTTACCCTGCTTTTGAAAATGAAAGACCATTGAACTTTTTGCAACAAAAGGTTTTCAATGAAAATCAATCTGAAACTTCCATGTTAAGATACTTACACAAATTGCAAAGTAAAGATGTTTCTTTAGCCAACTCCATGATTCCTTTGGGTTCTTGTACCATGAAGTTGAACCCAACAACTGCAATGGTTCCTATCACATGGCCAGAATTTACCAACATTCATCCATTCCAACCAAAAGACCAAGTCAAGGGTTACGAAAAATTAATTAAAGAAATCAGTCAATATATTGCCACTGCTACTGGTTTACCAGGTGTCTCTTTACAACCTCATTCTGGTTCTGCTGGTGAATACACTGGTTTAAGAGTTATCAGACAATATTTATTGGACAATGACAGTACTAAGTCTAGAAAAATATGTTTGATTCCTGTTTCTGCTCACGGAACTAATCCAGCTTCTGCTGCCATGTGTGACTTCAAGGTTGTTCCTGTTAAATGTTTAGCTGATGGTTCTTTGGACTTAGTTGATTTAAAAGCTAAAGCTGAAAAACACGCTGACGAATTAGCTTGTTCTATGATCACATACCCTTCTACCTACGGTATTTTTGAAGGTGGAATCAGAGAAGCTATTAATATTGTTCACGCAAATGGCGGTTTGGTATACATGGACGGTGCCAACATGAATGCTCAAGTTGGATTAACCTCTCCAGGTGACTTAGGTGCTGATGTTGTGCACTTAAATCTACATAAAACATTTGCCATTTGCCATGCTGGTGGTGGTCCAGGTGTTGGTCCAATTGCTGTTACCAAGGAATTAACTCCATACTTGCCAGGCCATGAAATCACAGGTTTAGTTCATGCTGAAGAATCTGGTAAGGAAATTAAAGCAGTATCTTCTACAGCTTATGGTAATGCCCCATTATTGACCATTTCTTATGCTTACATGAAGATGCTTGGTGAAAAGGGTTTACCTTATGCTTCTATAATGGCTATCTTGAATGCCAACTACATGAAGTCTAAGTTATTAGGTCACTACCCAATTTTGTTTTTAAAGGATGACAGTACTCATTGTGCTCACGAATTCATTATTGATTTAAGAGAATTTGAAAAGAAGGGTGTTAAAGCTATTGATGTTTCTAAAAGATTGCAAGACTACGGGTTCCATTCCCCAACCTTAGCTTTCCCAGTTCCAGGAACCTTAATGGTTGAGCCAACTGAAAGTGAGAGCTTGAAAGAATTAGACAGATTCTGTGATGCTATGATTTCTATCAGAAAAGAAATTGATTGGTTTTTGGCTGGTGACGAAAGAGGTCAAGTTTTACCAAATGCTCCTCACACCTTACACGATATTATACTAAATGGTTCTAAATACTCTGAAGAATATAAGCAAATTGCTGCTTTTCCACTAAAAGACCAGCAATTAAATGCCGAGTTCTGGAAGCAATGGCCAACAGTCACAAGAATCGATGATACTTATGGTGACTTAAACTTGATGTGTACTTGTCCAAGTGTTGAAGAAGTTGTTAATTCTCAAGAAGAATAAAACTTTGTCATTGTAGATCCGTGATATATAAGCTATTTTGAATTAATTAGGATTTTTTTTAAAGATTACTTTTGTAATTTTGTTTTTTAAAGCTTTATAACTTTATAAATATATAAATTTGTATTTAACTTTGAAATAATGGATTAAAATGTTTTGCCAAAGAATAAAAAAACAAGAAGACTGATTTAGTAAAAATAATATGGCCTACCCATGTTTCTAAACATTTTTTAGTTTCTGTCTCTTATTTGGTGAAGCCAACACCACCTGGCCACAATTTCAACCAAGCCCATGCTTCAGCGTCAGCTTCAGCTTCAGCGTCTCTTTTGGTGAAACCAACACCACCTGGCCACAATTTCAACCAAGCCCATGCTTCAGCGTCAGCTTCAGCTTCAGCGTCTCTTTTGGTGAAACCAACACCACCTGGCCACAATTTCAACCAAGCCCATGCTTCAGCATCAGCTTCGGCTTCGGCGTCTCTTTTGGTAAAACCAACACCACCTGGCCATAACTTCAACCAAGCCCAGGCTTCAGCGTCAGCTTCGGCTTCTCTTTTTCTTGATAAAGGAGTAGTTTCATTGTAAGCTTGATCAACAATTGTAGAGTTGACAAACATTAAACCATTTTTTGATCCTTCCTGCATAGGGTAAACAACAATTTCAGGGCTGTCAGATAAATCTAAGAAAGATAAAATTGCTTCCTGAGGAATTTGAACATAAGTTTCATTTGACAATTTTTCTTGATCAATGGCAGCAGCACTTGCAACTGTAGCTACAGCAGCAAATGAAACAATTGCGTTAGTAAATTTCATTTTGTTGGGGGTTTTTCTTGTTCTTTCTGGTTAAGTCTTTATATTAAGTTATCTTAATACCTTTGATTCTGGTTTTTATTAAATGTTTCTTTTTATTATCTTAATAAAAAATAATATTTATCTAAACAGATTATTTTAGTTCAAACTCTCAAGTTGTTATTTATATATGTTTTTTTTTTTTGTGAAGCTGATTGTTATTATATTAATGGTTGACATCAAAACTTTTCAAATATTGAATTGGCATAACAACACTGCCTACTGCATGCTACCAATGCGCGCTAGAAAATGGCAATCCCAGCGTTTGCTAATCTTTTTGAGGTTAATCTAAGCAAATGCTAACAGTAAAATACTTATAATTTGTAACCTCAAATATGGAAAACGCTTTTTTAGTTGATCATCGCACTAGCAGCGGTTGTTGTTTAACGGCAGTGGTAAAAATATGTGTGGAGTTGTAGAAAACGCATCCACTTTTTAGCTGGCATGATTCTTTTTGCCTAACATCCATCAAAAATTTATTTAGTTGTGAGGTTTCTTATTTTCAGCTGCATGGTTTATTATTACCTCAACGTAAAACAATCTGAGAGCCAAATAAATTTTTCCAGCGAAAATCAAGTTGTTTAAACCTTTATGTTTTTCCTATTTGGGACACCAATGGTTGAATATGTTGGTAACCAAAGAACACGATGCCTGTTCGCTGACAGCCTAAAACAATAGGTTTGGTTTCATAGAAGCTTTAAACGTGTTTTATTTTCTGCTAATTCTACATGTTCAGCCGTTCTGTTCTATGTTGCATTGCTCTCATTGTCTGTGTTTCTGCTTTGGGCTCGTCTTCTTTGGCTAACTTACCTGTTAAAATTTACTTTCGGCGTTAAGTTTATAAACTTTGGCACGTGATTAAAATTATTAATCATAAAAGCGCACGAATTGTGGGTGGAACTTGTACTTTTTGTCATATTTTTTTTTTTTTTTTTTGTTTATTTTAAATTTTATAAGAGTTGTGTGTTTTTATTAAATTATATCGAACTCATTCACTCGTCCAGAAGATGCTTAAAAAACAAATAAAAGAATATACCCAAAAAAAACATTAGCGACACTTTTTTTGATTGCCAGACAGAAGACATGGATTTGGACGAGATATCAGATGAGTATCTGAATGAGATTTTTAACATTTCCCCCAAAAAACTGACTAAGCTGAGCATCAAAGTGCTGGTTCTAGACGACATAACCACGCCTATTTTATCGATCCACTGCACCCAGACAAAGCTACTGGAAAATGACGTGTACCTGGTAGAAAATTTGAAGCCCTTGTCTGATTTTAGCGAAATGAACAACAGAGACACGATGAGGCAGCTCAGATGTATAGTCTACATTAGCAGTTCTGATGTGTCTGTAAACAACCTGTGCAAAGAATTGAGAAATCCAAAGTATGGGGAGTACCAGATTTTTTTCAATCGTGGCGTGTCTAAAATGCAACTAGAAAAGTTAGCTACTAATGATCACTACGAAGTTGTGACTTCGATTGTCAATTTATATCAGGACTACATCGCATTAAATCAAGAGTTTTTCTATCAAAGTGACCAAAAAAAATTCAAATCCATGAAAAATTATTTGAAGTCTATGAACACAGGTGATCATGAAAGCTCTATGTCATTAATGTTTCAAAACAGTGCTCTTCTGGAAAGCCTGGCAGAGTCTGTTGCCAGCACTGTCATATCCTTAAACATAGACATTGACATTTTTTACGAAAAAATAAGCACGAAATTAGCAAAGCCCCTGGCTTTGAGTGTCAATAGAATATTGAGAGAGGCTCACAAGAACAAGATTTTGGACGTTAAGTCAAACAAAGATACATGTCTGCTAATTGTCGACAGGTTTTCTTTTGATTCCATTACTCCACTTCTTCAGCCATGGACGTACCAGTCTATGATAAAAGAGTATCTAGGTTTCGATAGGTATGTTGTCGACATGAACAAAAGAGATGTTGATATTTTAAAAGATGATGATGAAAATAAAGCAAAGGACCCGGATGTTTATAAGCAGCAGCAGCAACTTCTTTTGAATCCAAAAGAAGACACTTTTTTTGCAAAAAACATGTATAATAACTACGGTGATTTGAATGACAGCTTTCAAAAGTATTTAGCTGATTATAAATTTAAAATGAAAAACAAAAAAACAATTAATGATTTGCAAGATATTAAGAACTTTATTTTGCAGTATCCAGAATTTAACAAGCTTTCAAAAAATATAACCAAACACATGGCCATAATTAGCGAACTTGATTCAGACTTGAAAAAATATGACATTTGGGCTGTCAGTGAGCTAGAACAAAACATTGTCACTCAAATACACAATGATAACGATTTTAACGAATTTTTGCCTGATATTATTAAAATTTTTGATGATGAAAAGGTAGATTTCCATTACAAAATAAAATTGTTACTACTGTTTGGTTTAGCCAACTATAAATACTTGCCAAAATTGCTTAACTTGGTTGATATGAAGCTTCCCTCAAAAGCTATTGAGTTTGCAAAAACTGTTTCAAAGCAATACCAACTTCAGTCCTCAAAAATGAGTGCTTCTGAAAAACAAAAACTACAAAGCCAGGCAGATGTTTCAACAGATTTTTTAACAGGATTAGCGAAACAGTTCAATGCATCAAGAAATAACGAAACAGGTGTTCCACATGATAGAAATAAGGACAATATATACATGATGCATCACCCATCGTTAGAAAAATTGCTGTACAAGAACGACATTCTCAGTCAATTTCAAAGCGTGGACTTTGAAAACAGAAATTTGGATACCAGTGTTGTTAAAGACCTTTCTGAAAAATATAAAAAGATTATTTTTTATATTGTTGGTGGTATAACATTTGAAGAATGCCGTATTGTGAAAGAATTCAATTCAGACTTTACATACAATGCTAAAGGTAAAAAGGTTCTTTTAGGAGGAACGTCATTGCTTTCTACTCAAGACTATATGAATGATATTGAAAGTTTTAGTTCTTAAATGGCATACGTTTACGTTTTCAATTTTTTCTTTAATTACATTTTTTTTCAGTTGCATAAATTTTTAAGTTGTTTCTTTGCATATATATAAGTATTTATATTTATTTATGCCCTTACTTTCTTCATTATCTTGTCATGTTTTAGTGTTTTGAGCAATTCAAATTATGCTCTATTAAAATTTGAAACGTCTTTGCTTAAATTATGAATTTGTTTAAGCAGTGATTCTATGTCAACATTTTTTTTATACTCATCAATAAAATGTGGATTTTCAACAAATGATAAAAGATTGGGTTGGCTTTCAAGAAGAAACGCTAGCTCCTCTTTAGATCTAGCTAAAAATTCCAGTATTGCTGTAGTTCTTTCATACATTTCCTCGGTGGTTATCCCTTCAGGTGTTTGTCTTGGCTTTGAAGGTTCTTGGGCTAATCTTAGCAGTTTTTCCATATGGGTCTGCTGTGGTTCTTCAAACTCGTCATGCGCGGCTATATCATTATTGTTGTTATGTCTCCCTTTAGCTCTTGTATTTCCTGCTTTTCTATTAGACGTTGATGAAACGGACTGTGAATTATTTTGGCTTGTCTTTCTGTTATAAGCCCTTTTAGGTTTTTGCTCAACAACAGGATTTTCCTCTGATTCTTGCTTAACTAAGTCCTTACTATTTTCATTTCGCTTATTATTAGCAATGTCTTTATTCTCAAAATCATTTTCCTCATCCTCCATTTCGTCGCCTTCATCATTTAAAGGATGTCTTTTTTTCTTTTCAGACTCAGCTAACTCAAGCATGGAATCAATACTGCCCAAGTTGTTTCTTGATGCATTATTTCTTCTAAACTGCCTTTTATTTGGAGTAAGGTCTTCTTCAACATGTTCTTTATTGTCTGAAGAAAATCCAGGAGACTGATCGCTGCTTGGAGATGCCGCTCTGCGTCTTTTCAACCGTCTGCCTTCCTGTTCAGAACTGTCTTCAATCGAAACTTCGGGTTTGAGTTCTGTTTCCTTTTTTGGTGTGTTTTCAGTATTATCCAGAGTGTTTTCAGCATATTTCAAATCTTCATCAGCTTTGTAATTCGGATCGTCTTTTTCTTTGTAAGCGTCCATCTTGCTCTCTTGTAACACCTTCTTCAGCATGATTTGATATTGAATCTCTTCTCTTTCCGCAGCAGAGCTCCTGTTTCTGCTTTGACGACTTTCTGGACTGCCTTCGGATCTGCCTCTCTTTTTTAGTAGCTTATTCAGATTTCTTCTGCTTGTACTTAAATCCGTGTCGTCGCCATCTATTTCATCATTTGAAGTGTTATTACGTGGTGTTCGCATTCTTTTTTCAATAGGAGAAAGGTTATGTGGTTTAGTACTGTAATGGCTTCTTTTCAAAGAGTCATTAAAATTATAATTATGATGTCTTCTGTTAACTTTCAGGTCATATAAAGAATGTAGTTCTGGTTTACACTCTTCACACCAATACTTGTCCAATTCCTCTCCTTTTTCAGGAGAAATTCCAACACATGCTTGATGCTGCCATGCAGCACATTTGTCACATTGAATATAACCTTGGTTTTCTGGGTCAGGAGGTTGTGTTAACGAGCAGACACAACGGGTGACTTCTTCTTCTTCTTCATCTTCATCTTCCTCGTCCTCATGTTTTTGGCTGTGTATCAACGAGGTTTCCTCTTTTTCTGATTCGTATTCTGTGTAGGTGGCATTTGATTTCGAAGGTGTTCTGCTGCTGCCTCCTCCTCTAGAGCTTCTGATCGAAGTGGATGATGAAGTGTTCATGTTGAAAGCTTTCTAAATGTTTGGTGAAAGAAAAATCAATACAAAACGAAGCAACAAAAAAAGCACTGGCACTTCTGAGTTAGGTGTTTGTTTTGGTTTACATTAATTTCTAGAGCTTTGAATATAAAATGCTTAAGCAGTAGATTCTAAAACAGCCATACAAATAACGATAATGTTGCGCTTGTGATAGGCAATTAGTGATTTGTTCATACAATTTTTTTTTTTTTTAATAAGAAAAAAAAAAATGTTGTGAAAGAAAAACATTGGGGCTTCAGCTTGCCCGTTCGGATTTAATAAATATTGTCACGTGACTGTTTGTTTTGTTTACACTGTAAATATTTAGACTTAACAATAAACTTTACATTTAAAATAGTAAATTGTATGTAAAAAACATTGCTTTTATCAAAAACCACTGTACAAAATTTGCTTATAAAAAACATAATTGGAAACAAAAAATTTCATATACGAAATGCAAAGAAGTTCCCAGAAACGATAATCCACAAGTAAAACAGGCTGCTTCACAACAACCAGAAACAGAATTGCTTGCCTTGCCACATGGTGTTCCCATCTAGCGAAGACACAGTAGTCGTTTCTACGCCCGCTCTCCAAAGACCCATATGCCAGGCATGGCTAGGGAGTTCGCAGGTGTGGCATGTCCCTGGCACCAGCAGAAGTTTTATGCCAGGACCGGTGACATTTTATGGACGCAATCTCAGTGTCTCTTTAAGGCTGCAGGAATAAGACCATTTGTTCTTATTCCCAAGCACCACGATTGGATCACGCCATGCCCCACTTCCGCATGCTCCCCTTATCGGTGGGACTAGCCAAAAATCAACAGTATATAAGAAGCGTGTCTTGGAACTAGAATTTCTACTATTAGTGGCTGACACTCATTATTCTCAGAAGTTTAAAGGCTATTAATGTCAGCACAAAAGCAGACACAGAACCCAGCCACGACCAAGGCCAGACCCTGGCGGTCAAGCCACGAAATGGATTTCTTGCAGCGTCTGCTGCCACCCTGCTCTTGGGGCCTATTGCTGCACAGACACACGCCACCACTCGCTCACTAGCACTGTCCTGCACGGAAGCGGTGCCTCTGCTGTGATGAGATGTCTACGCCCAAAAGCGGCTGTGCCCGCGTCAGCCGCATGGCTGTACCCCTCTCGCGCTGTCCGCACTAAAGCCAGGCGGAAAAAAGGAAAACCCCTACAAACGCTCTCCTCACCAGCAGCCCCTCACAGCTGCGTGGGTGGGGGTGGTTAATTTAGGGATTCAGCTTATCAGCAGCTTGACTTTTAGTCCGCATAAAATGCCAGGAAAAGTCAGCCAGGAACCACACTGTAAATGACGTTTTTAACTAAAGCCAACCGCATATTATCGTCCTTTTCTCCTTGATTGATGAGCAGCATTGCACTTTTCTCCTCTTGCTCAGGACTATCCGTCTTCTAAAATGAACACCTTTTTTATCTTATTTATTTTATTTTACAGCCAGTCAGCTATTTTGCCGGCCTTGCCTAACTCTTAAAAGTAGATAATTTTATCCATTTATTAATCTACCGTGCGTGACCATTGTCGTATAGGTCGGTTGATTATTAGTTTTTTTTATTAACGGAGCAGGAAATCACTAACCCTCTTTCAAACCTTGACATTTTTTCGTAATTTCGTTTTTTTTTTCAAATGTGCTTTTATTGAGCTATATAAGAGGCTGTGCTGACTGACATTATGGCTTCTTGCATCTCAATGGATGAAGGGTCATCTCAAAAACCAATCAAAAAAGACCCATCAGCAATCACTGACGTCTTTACATACAAACTCCCCGACACAGATACAAATTATAAATAAAAAATGACTTTCGACCCAATTGAAGAAACAGTTAATGTTTCCTACGAAAAACACGAAGCTTTAGAATCTCTGCTAAACAAGTACACCGATTCCAAGCTTGACTGCCAAAACATCATTCCTGGCGTTGTTGCTGGCTATGCTAACAACGAAAAAATTCTAGACGTTGCTTCTGCAGGAGTTTTAGACCACAGCGCTGAAGACAGGGATGCTCCTGAAAACAAGATGCAGATCGAGTCCACCTTTTTGCTATGGTCCACCACTAAGCTGCTAACTTTGACTGGTTTATTCCAACTAGTTGAACAAGGTAAAATTTCTTTAGAAGATCCTGTTGAAAAGTACATTCCTGAATTCAAAAACAAAAAAGTCGCTTTGGAAGTTTCCAAAAGCGGTGTTGTTACTGCTAGCGAAACAATGAACATTGTTCCTCAAATAAAGCACTTGACCACCCATACTTGTGGTTTATCATACCCATTCTTCAATGACAAATATCAAAAGTTTATGGAGGTTGCTAATGTTGGTGGTGATTTGCTAAAAGCTGACAAAGAGCAGTTCTTCAACTTACCTTTAGTTTTTCAGCCTGGAAGCAAATGGCAATACGGTTTCAACATAGACTTTATTGGCTTGATTATTGAAGAAATCACTGGATTGACCTTGAACGACTATTTGACCAAGAACATTTTTGACAAATGTAACATGTCTTCTTTTTCTTTTGTAAGAAACGATTCTCACTTGAAGTCATGGGTTAGATTACACACAAGAGATGCCTCTTCCACAAAGCAATTTGGTTCAATTACTCAAACACCAGATTTTACTCCTTTGAATCCAAAAACTCATTGTGGTGGCCACGGATGCTTTGGAAATGTCAAGGATTACCTAAAATTTTTGCAATGCTTCATAAACAAGGGTGTTCAACCAATGACTGGCCAAAGAATCCTAAAAGAAGAAACTATTGCCAACGAGTTTTTTGCTGATCAATTGAAGAACATTGGTCCAAACTGTCAAATCACGTCGCTGCCAAACTCCCAGCCTCTAATCACTAATCCAATTGACGTTTACCCAGATACTCAAAAGACATGGTCCCATGCTTTGTTGATTAACAAGGAGCCAATTGAATTAGGCGATGGTGTTGCCAGATCCACAAATTCTGGTATGTGGTGTGGACTGGCAAACTTGTACTATGTTATCGACATGGAAAAACAGGTAGTTTTATACTGGGGTGAAGAATTGTTCCCATTTGCTGATCTAAACAGTTTCCTAGGTTTCACTGAATTTGAAAAATTTGTTTACACCCAAGTCGCTAACTAAGAGCCATGGGCAAAACAATAGCAGTGTATAAGAATTCATATTTCTTTATTGTAACAATATTGTTTGGAGTAACAAACTAAGTCAGAAAAATAAAACCAAAACAGATCAAACGGATAATTAACAGAACATGATATGCATATTAGAGCATTATTGTATATATATATATATATTTTTAAAAAACAAAAAAAGCTATTTATGAAAAAAAAAAAGAATTATTTGTTTTGATTAAATCTCTTTTTATACACCAAATGGGCATCGGAAATCCGTTTTGGTTTTTCTTTTCTTTGAAAAAGGGAACAGCGCAAGCTCAAAATGTAATAAAAGAGGGAAAAAATAGTTTATTGAAAATTATGGCATGTTAGCAAAACTCTGAATGCAAGATCGTTGTCGGCCGTTGATGACTATTTAATAACATTACATTCATGGTCATGGCAGTCAGTATTTGGCAGTGATATTTTCACAATTATAGACCTTGCGGACATAAATACAGTTAGAAACCAGAGGAAAAAAAAGAAAAAAAAACTGTGAAACTGTGCACACGCGTCAACGGCATCAACAAAAAGCAGCAATTACAGATACAGCTGCTGTTACTTTTTCTGTTCCCAAGAAAGGGGGACCAAACAACCCAACACTCACATGCCGCACTGATAATGAACAACAAAAACTTCAAGATTTCAGACTTTGAAATAGGAAAGACTTTGGGGAAAGGGAAGTTGGGCCGTGTTTACTGCTGCCAACACAAAAGCTCAGGATACATTGTGGCACTCAAGGTGATGAACATCAAAGAGTTGAAAGAGTTCAAGCTTACGAACCAGTTGAAAAGAGAAATATCAATTCAAGGCAAGCTTCAGCACAAGAGCATAATCAAGCTTTACAACTGGTTTTACGATAAGAAACGGATATATCTAATAATGGAGTACTGCTACAATGGGGAGTTGTTCAAAACGCTCCAGAATACGAAAAACGGATCGCTTCCGGAATTCAAAGTGAGAAAATACATCAGCGACCTGCTCATGAGTTTCAAGTACCTCCAAGACAATCACATACTCCACAGAGACTTGAAGCCCGAAAACATCTTGCTCGATGAGTACGGAGACATAAAACTAACAGACTTTGGATGGGCCACGCAGATTGACACAAGCTCGAATTCTAGAGACACAGGCAAACGGAAAACCTTGTGTGGGACCTTAGACTACTTGTCTCCCGAAATAGTCAGAAACATGGAATATGACCACAAAGTGGACAACTGGGCCTTGGGGGTGTTGACCTTTGAGTTGTTGTTTGGGTATGCACCGTTTGAGCACACGAAAAAAGAAGTCACTTACAAGATGATATGCGAAGGCAGAATCAACTGGCCCGCAGACGCGAATAAGCTGAACAATGTGTCGTCGCTGGCGAAGGACTTCATCACACGGCTGCTAGTGGTTGATGTGAAGGCGAGAATGAGCATCCGCGAGGCAATCAGCCACCCATGGTTCAAAACAGCGTCGTAGGCGGCAAGTCTCCTTGTCCACAGCGCCAAAGGGTGGAGCCAGGCAGAGAAGTGACCATCCAGGCAAAAAAGCGATCAGCCCAAGAGCCAAAAACCACACAAATCCCTGAACACACACGCAGCCGCCCACAGTCACGAGGCACCTCTTTCCCGCCCACAAATTGTTGAGCTTTCTGCTGCGCACCCGCCGCGGATAACCCACACTGCATTTCCATAAAAAATATACCAATGTATAAAAAAACTTCGACAGAATTATTAGGCTTCGCTGCTTTTTAAACTGGGCGCTAACGCCTTTTTCTGCCCACGGGTCTCCGCGCATTATGCCTGTTTATTAGTGCTTATTGGGATGTATGTATGAAATTATGTATGCATTTTTTTTTTAGGTAAGAAGCCTCGTATGGTGTTGTAATATGCTGACAGACGTTTTTTTTTTTAAAAACTTAAAAAGAACTCGCAGTTTTTTTTTTTTAATTTTAAAAATAGCAGACAAGCAGCAGCAGCTAGATTGAAGGCAGGTCAAGACTCTACAAACACAAGGCGGCTTTTCAGCAACCAAATACACCCAAACAAGCACACACATTCTTTTTTTCTCAACACTTAAGCACAAACACCCAGCCAGCTGCACACAGAAAGCTACGTTCTTGTTTTTCTTTTTTTTAAAAAAACCATTTCTTAATACACACTTATTCTTTAAATAATGGGGAATAGCCCGTCAAGGCCCAATGAATTCAGTAATAATAACAATGTGGGACAGTCTGCCCATTCAAATGACGATGATTTGAGTGGTAAAAACAACGGATTAGATGACCCAGATGATAGTAGGAGAACTATCAGCAAAATAAAAAACAACAACAAAAATGCAGACAAAGCCGGCATGAACAAACACAATTCTTTGAAAAAAACCGAAGTTGTTGACGAGGTCTTTGATTTCGACAGCGACAATAGAATCAACCACAGCAGAAGAACCAGCAGCGCCAAGTCTTTTAAGTTTGAAAAGACCAGAAAAGCCGAGAGCATTGCTACAAGCAACTCTAGAAGCTCCACTGTTCTTTCGTCTTCCTTTTCCAGCTCTGTTGGGCATTTAGAAGACAGCTCAGTGTTACCCAGCAACATAAACTTTGACAAAATCAGACGTCTGGATGAAATCAAAACTGGCAACTCTGACGACAACTTAAGATCTGCCAATGACACCGCTGAGTATAAAATGAGCTTCACTAGTCTTCCTGAAACCCAAAAAAAAGTGACCACTTCAGTAGTAACCAAAAAGAAGTCGCTAACAATCAAAAACAAAGCTGCTCATGATTTTTTGCTTAAACCTCAACAGATACATGTTCCTACCCCTTTAGCTTCGCTGGCAACCAGCTCTTCATTGTCTTCAGGCTCGACCAATGTCAATGATTTAGCCAACCAAAGTGGCAATACTGTGAGCAAAGGCCCAGAACGTGCTAGCAATGAAAACCTGATCAGCTCTAAACTTATCAATGGAACTAAAAGCTCTAAACACGCTAACAGGGTTTTGAATGTTGACAGCTGCATAGAGAGATTGCGTCATTTGGCTGATAAAAATATTTATCATAAGCAGTTTCCATTTGAGAAGTGGGAAATAGAACTGATATGTATGAAGGCCCGTGAAGTCTTTTTGAGCCAGCCCTCCTTGCTGAAATTAAAAAGCCCCATCAAGGTTGTTGGGGATGTACATGGCCAATTTAATGATCTTTTAAGAATCTTAAAGCTGTCTGGAGACCCTTCAAAATCAGGATACCTGTTTTTGGGTGATTATGTTGACAGAGGCAAACAGTCGTTAGAAACCATAACCCTACTATTGCTATACAAGATTAAGTATTCCCAAACTTTTTTCATGTTGAGAGGAAATCATGAATCTTCGCAAGTAACAAAGATATATGGATTTTACGACGAGTGCAAAAGAAGGTGCGGAACTTCCAAAGTCTGGAAATACTTTGTTGACTGCTTCAACTCGATGCCTTTTGCGGGTATTATCAATGACAAAATATTCTGTGTCCATGGTGGTATTTCACCATACCTTCAGGATATGAAGCAAATCGAAAAGATCCTTAGACCTACCGAAGTACCCCAAGATGGTTTGCTGACTGATCTTCTTTGGAGTGATCCTGAAAAGAACATTTTGGACTGGCAGCCCAACTCTGATAGAGGAGTGAGCTGCTATTTCTCAAAAAAAAACGTTTCAACTTTTTGCAAACGTTTTCAGTTTGACTTAATAATCAGAGGCCATATGGTAGTTGAAGACGGGTACGAGTTCTTTGCTAAAAAGAGATTAGTCACTATATTTTCTGCTCCTAACTACTGTGGTGAGTTCAACAATTGGGGTGCTGTAATGGACGTTGACAAAGATTTGATTTGTTCCTTTGAGCTGCTAAAACCTAGGAAAAATGAAAAAAAATGAAAAGGATAATTGCTTCAGAAACATATGTATATATATCTATATTTACCCATGTATGATTCAGATTATCAAGTATAAAATCAATATGATATAAAATAAAAAGAAAAAAATAATTAGAAAATTTAATTCAATATCAAACTGGAAGCCAACTGCTCTCAAGCAAAGTTCTTTCCAGCCAATCTTGGATCAGTTGTTCTTCAGCAGTAAACATTTGGCCTGGTTGCAGTTTTAAAAAGCCCAATATCTTCTATTACGTCACGTGCATACGATTTTATTGTCGTTCTCAAAGAAAATTTTTATAGTTAACAGTTTAAGCATATATATTTTTTTTCACCGTTTCAGTACAGATTTTTTTTTTAGGCAAAAGTGTTGTTTTTCTTTTAAGTTCTTCATTTTTTCCACTTTTCAATTTTAGCTGAAACTTGAGCTGGAGAGAGCATTCTATAACAAATGTAACTGCATGTAACCAAGAAAGAAATTATTTAGTGGAACACTGCCTTAAAGGAAAGAATAACCTGCAACTTACTTAGATTTTTTCTACCGCTACCAACCTACAAACACAGATGTCAACAATTGCAGAATACGAAGAAGTTCATTATAACCACACAGCAAAGAGACTGGATGCGCCATCATCATATCTTATAAGAAAAGCCAAACTTGAAAACAGAAGAATACAGCATGAAAGAAAAAATCAAATGAGAAGCATGGCTGACTCTATTTTTGGCGATGTCAAAGAAGATAAGCCAGTTGAAGAAAAAGGCGAAGAACCAGGTGTTGAAATGTTAAAAAATGCCATGACTTCTAAGACTATTTATGTTGGAAACATTTCTGAATACACAAAGGAAGAACAAATATACGAGCTTTTTTCAGAGGTAGGATCAGTTCAAACTGTTATTATGGGTTTAGATAGATTAAAGTACACACCATGCGGATTTGCCTTTGTGATATTTGACGACATAGAGTCTACCCTTAATGCTGTGAAATTTACTAAAAATGCTATTCTGGATGGTAAGAGAATTACTGTAGATTTGGATTCTGGTTTCGAAAACGGAAGAGAATTTGGTAGAGGTTTCACTGGTGGCCAAAGAACCAGAGCAGATTATAACAGAATGAAAAGATTTGTTAGCGAATCTAGAAGATACGGTGCCCACAGCAATGTTTATATTCCAAACAGAAACAAAAAAAACTTGCCAGCTAGTACCGAAGATGCTCAATCACAACAAGATAATCAGTAAATTTGCAATAAATAAAGATACCTTTGTAAGATAATTAGTTTTTCTTTCTTTTTTTTTTTTTCTTTAAAAAAAGATTGGTTTTTGTTTAAAATTTTTAAATTTTGTTATAGACTTTCACTTTAAAACTGACAACTCAAAACGCAACAAGGGCATTATTGAGGTTTAGTTAAATTTTTGGTATTTTCATGATATATTATAATTTTTTTAATAAAGATTGTTACATATAAGGGTAAAAAAATCATAATTTATATATAAATACATCAACGCACTTACTGCTTATAGCATAATTACTTTTTAGCATTTCATTTTGCTGAAAAAGAATCTTTTTTATCAACAACATCAGCATCATTAACGTAATAGATTTTCTTCAAATCATACAAACGATCCATCAGTTTTTTGCGTTTTATAAATGGCTGGAAGTTAAATTTTTCTTCTAGTTTTATTTCATCTGCTTCAAGTATTATCTTTGGATGCTGAGAGCTATTGCTTTCATTAGAAAGAGTAGACTCCAAATCAGATATGTTAAATCTTGGCTTTTTATTAGTTTTGACTTTGGCAATCGGGAGCGCGTCTTTTTTAACTAGATTATCAGGAGAAGCTTTGTAGTCGTTTAAAATATTCTCCAAGCTCATTTTTTTTTTAGTATTCATGTACTCCATTTCAAGGTCCTTGCTAGAGGATTCCTTTTCAGGCACATTACTTTTAGCAGCAACAGGCTTCACTGTCTTATCCTTCAAATCGTAGTACTGGGAAAAAAGTTTTCTTCTTCTAACGTTGATAAACCAGTTGCTGAGCTGCACACTGCTTAAGTTTGTTTTCTCAATAAGCTCTTTTTTTTCGTCTGCTGTTGGATATGGATTGTCTAGATGGGCCTCAAGCCATTGGTTTAAAATGGTTATGACATGCTTTGGAAGATTGCTTCTGGATTTTTTCTTTTTCTTATTATCTTCACTCGCAGAGATGCCTGCGGCTTCTTCAGGGCTGCTCTGGCTTGGACCAAGCTTGCCGGTGGACTGTGCATTCATTAGTGACTGAATGGAAGGCAGGATGAGTTTTCCCTGGTTTGGTGTTTCGTTTTGCGATACTTGTCTTGAATCAAGGCTGCTCTGTGAATACATGTTTGCTGTGCAGTATTAAAAAATGAACTTCTGAAGAAAAAAACAATTGTAGGTTCCTGAACAACGAAAATTTGTACTTTCAGCTAGCTGTGTGTTCCAAGGTCAGATGGGTGCTTTGGTGCCAAAAAGAAAAGTGCCGAGCGTGATAGCGAACTTCGTGATAAATAAAAATGGCCGTTTCGTGCGGGCTTGTGTATGCTGGTTTTTCCAGTCTTCCTGTTTTTTGGTGATCTTTCCCTTCTGTGAAAAAATGAATTATTCAGAAAGATATGAAAAAAAAGTGACACATTCCATAAGAAATAAAAAAGGCATCTTGACTTTCGTCACTTTGCTGTGACAAAATATGTTCAAAAGATATACTTCGCTCAGCGACTCCTCTAACAGTTTTTAAAATTTTGGGCCGTGAGCTCTTTGAAAGCTTATATAACTGTTTTTTTTTTTTCAAAACTGTTGCTCTTTAAAGAAAAAAAAAAAATGAGGAATTTCAATGTGAGCTACTGACCTTTTTTTTTAATTTATTTTTTAATTAGCAGATATTGGCTTTTTTAATCTAAACGGTACATTTTTGCTGCCAAAAAAACAATACACCTGAGGAGAAGAAAGGCCATGCAAGCAGTTTATCCCTGCGCAGAGATCAGGACGTTTCCTTTTGTTGTCTGTTTATTTATATCCTCTTTTTTTGTCTAAGCGTTGCGTACATTCCCTGCTGGGGGCAGGCGTGACAGAGGTAGACAGAAAACTCGGCACGAGCGCCCGGCGCGGCGAGTGACACATTTATCTGCTTCCTTTAGAAGCTCCGTAATTTTTTTTTTATGAGAGCAGTTTTTCCTGGCCTGTGTAGACATTACCAGCTAATGGTCCACTAAACAAGACACGGTGAGAGCAAAATGCACAGACCAAAACCTGCCTTTTGCTGTGTTGCTTCGCCTATTGTCCCCTCCGTTTATCACTAGCCAGTTTTTACCTAATAGCGGCCTCTTAATGCCTGCCTTTAGATGAGCATTTCGACAGAGGACGGCAGAAATGCATTTAAAAAAAAAAAAAAAAAGAAAAAAAAAAACTGTCAGATAATCCGGGCCGAAATTTTGCAATTGGCACACTGCAAAATGTGTCATTTGCCTGTGCCATTTTCTTTGCTACGTCAAGGCGGCCTATACACAGTTTTGTGTGAGCTTGGCTAGAACCCACGGAGCATATTAAAAGCAAGCTGTTGCATGCAATAAATACGCACCGGAACTAGCAACCAGGAAAAACCGGCAAACCGCTTCATAGACGAGGAAAGCGACAGGGCTGGACGAAAAATCACGCCGCTTTTGAGCAGCCACTGTTAAACAAAACCGTGCACACATTTTTTTTTTTTTTTTTTTGCAGGGTCTACTACTTGTCACATTTAACGCAAGCGGCGCCTCTGGCACTCTTTGGCACATTCAGTCGATTCTGGGGCGGGAGACTACTGCCAGCCACGTGTTTGATCACAACTCAAAACAGACTTTCTCTGCTGTGGCTAACCAGTGAGCCACACAAATGGAGAAGTGTATGCAGTTTTTGAGATTCTCAAAAGACGCCAATTTTTTTTATATGTGTGTGCTTTGGCATTATTTAGCTTGGTGGCCTGGCTTTCAGCCATGCAGCACGCTTAGTTTCATATGAGAAAGCCAAGAAGTGAGTTCACGTGCCAAAAATTTCTTAACGGCCAAAATCCTAGAAGTGTCACACACGTGACTGTCTTTTTTTATAGACAACTGACACGTGATCGGATTTGGTGTTTTTTCGGTTAATTAGCGAAGCAGCATAGTAAAATTTTTTTTTTGTCTGCACGCTGAAAAAAAAGAAAAGTTGAACAAAAAAAATTTTTTTTTTATGAAATATCTTTAAATTTTTCACTCTGAAATTCTCCCAATTCATTATTGATTTTAAACTTTTCAATGGAACATAAAACTGCTACAAAACCAATATAAAATATTCAAATAGCACCACTTAAAGCTAGCTTTTAAAAGCATCTACAAAAGGTTTGATACACACATAGCATTTCGATACTGAACAATGTCTATGTTTACTAAATCCCAAGCTGTTAAAAGCTTGAATGGGCTTAACATTTTAAACAAGAAAATGTTTAATGCTAACCTTTCTAAAATGAGAATGTCCTACGACAAGGAATTGGAAATAGTCAATAAAATACAAAGCGACTTGCCTTCTAAGCAACTAGAAAAAGTTAAGCATATAAGAAATATCGGTGTTTCTGCACACATTGATTCTGGTAAAACGACTTTTACTGAAAGAGTTTTGTTTTATACCGGAAGAATCAACGCCATCCACGAAGTAAGAGGTAAAGATGGTCACGGTGCAACCATGGACTCTATGGATTTAGAAAGAGAAAAAGGTATTACTATTCAATCTGCAGCAACCTACTGTGACTGGAAGCACACCAAAACCCAAACAGACTACCATTTCAATTTAATTGATACACCAGGGCACATTGATTTTACCATTGAGGTTGAAAGAGCTTTGAGAGTCTTAGATGGTGCAGTACTAGTAGTCTGTGCTGCATCAGGTGTTCAATCCCAAACAATTACTGTTGACAGACAAATGAAAAGATACAATGTTCCTAGAGTCACCTTCATCAACAAAATGGATAGATTGGGTGCCAATCCATTCAAGGTTATTAACGATTTAGAAAAGAAGTTGAAGCTTCCATGTGCCGCCATCCAGGTTCCAATGGGTGCTGAAGACGCTTTTAAAGGAGCTATTGACATCATTACCAACAAAGCAGTATACTACGATGGTGAAAACGGTGAAATCATCAGAGAAGAAGAAACAATTCCTGAAGAGTACGTTGATGTTGTTGCTGAAAGAAAAGCTATGCTTATTGAAAAACTGGCTGATGTTGACGATGAAATGGCCAATTTGTACTTAGAAGAAATTGAACCAACTGTTGAGCAAATCACATCTGCAATCAGAAGAGCCACTATTGCAAGAAAATTCTCTCCTGTTTTAGTTGGATCTGCATTGGCAAACAAAGGTGTGCAAAAAGTTTTAGATGCCGTTGTTGATTATTTACCAAACCCAGCTGAAGTTTTAAACAAAGCTTTAGACGTCACTGAAGGATTAGACAAAGAAAAAGAAATTATTTTGGACTGTAACACTGACTCTCAACTTGTTTCTTTAGCTTTCAAGTTAGAAGAAGGCAGATATGGTCAATTGACTTATATGAGAGTCTACCAAGGTAAGTTAACCAAGGGTTCCTACATCATTCACACTAAGACTGGTAAAAAGATTAAAATTTCAAGACTAGCAAGAATGCACTCCAACGAAATGGAAGAAGTAAACGAAATTGCTGCAGGTGAAATTTGTGCGTTGTTTGGTGTTGAGTGTGCTTCTGGTGATACTTTTATTGATAACACTGCTGATAGCAAAATTTCTATGAACTCTATGTTTGTTCCTGAAGCCGTTGTTACCAAGTCCATCAAGCCTATGAACACCGATCAGCTTGCTAACTTTTCGAAAGCTTTGCAAAAGTTTAACAGAGAAGATCCAACTTTTAGAATGAGATACGATGAAGAATCTAAAGAAACTATTATTTCTGGTATGGGTGAATTGCACTTGGAAATCTATGTTGAAAGATTAAAAAGAGAATTTAATGTTGCTTGTGTTGTTGGCAAACCACAAGTTTCATACAGAGAAACCTTAACTGCTCCTGTTGACTTTGATTACACTCACAAGAAACAAAGTGGTGGTTCCGGTCAATTTGGTAGAGTTATGGGTGCTTTTGAAATTTTGGAACCGGCCGAAGGTTCTGATATTGTTCCAATGAATGTCGAATTTGAAACCAGAGTTGTTGGTGGTAAGATTTCCGAAAAGCATTTAGGTGCTTGTGGTAAAGGTTTTGAAGAAGCTTGTATCAACGGTCCATTAACAGGTTCTAAAGTCATTGGTGTCAAAATGATTATTGAAGATGGTACCTCCCATGCTGTTGATTCTTCTGAATTAGCATTCCACATGGCTGCACAAGGTGCTTTCAAGCAAGCCTTCAACAAGGGTCAAGCCCAAATCTTAGAGCCATACATGAAGTTAGAAGTAACTGCTCCTATGGAATTCCAATCCAGTATTTTAGGTTTACTAAACAAAAACTTGGCTATCATCAGAGAAACTGATAACAAAGAAGACGAAGTTACAGTTTTGGCTGATTGTTCCCTAGAAAAAT
Source organism: Hanseniaspora hatyaiensis (nom. inval.) (assembly GCA_030573555.1). NCBI lineage: Eukaryota > Fungi > Ascomycota > Saccharomycetes > Saccharomycodales > Saccharomycodaceae > Hanseniaspora > Hanseniaspora hatyaiensis (nom. inval.). The sequence goes on from JAJMDM010000001.1 coordinate 24,790, forward strand.
TATTTGGTTTTGCAACTTCTTTGAGAGCCTGCACCCAAGGTAAAGGTTCTTTCTCAATGGAATTTTCCCATTACATGCCGGTTATGCCAAATGAACAGATTGAAATTATCGAACGTTTCAATCCTGATAGTGCTAAAGCCAAAAAAGGTGGTAAGAAGAAATAATTGAGCTTATTCATCTGTATATATTCTATAGTCCTGTGCTTCATGTGGTGCAAAAAAGCGGTTGTTGACCTTTTGGGTGCATGAATCAGCAGCACACAGACTAGCTTGTAAATAAAAATTACACAATTCAGATAATCATTTTTAAAACTTGCAAATCTGGCTTTTAGTATGCAAGAATTGGCAAAGCGAGTCAGTATTTACTCATAATCACGTGTATTGTCTAAGTTAGTGCCTTCATGCCACTTTTCTGCATTGCCCCAACTAAAGTTTCTTTTTTTTTTTCTTTTCTTTTTCTCTCCTTTTTCTTTATAACATTATATCAAGAAATGTTTAATATATAGAGAATCTTCTACTCATCTCATGAGAATAGAATCATATATTGATTTCAATGTGAAATTGGTAAAACAGAATGCAGCAAAAAAAGTTAATTTAAGACATTTGAGCCTGTTACTAACGCTACTATATGGACAAATATATCAATTATTGAACACCAAACCCAGCCTGATTTTTTTTTTCATAAACATAGGTACAAGCTGAGCAAAAATTTTGACAAATATGGCTCCACAAGATAACAACGGCAAGCATTTCAGCAGAAAGCCTAGATTCAATAAAAGCGCTGAGAAGACATACACAAGGGAATACAAAAAAGAGCAAATTCAGAAAAATATCCAGAAAAAGAAGATCTTAAGAAAAAACTATGAAAAGCTTTTAAAATCGGAAGGCTATGATGTAGAAAATGACGACAGCCAGCTTGGAAAATCATCTAAAGAACCAAAGCTGTCATACAAGGAACAGAAGCAAATTAACATCGAAAAACTTAAGGAGCTGAAAAAAGAAAGAAGAGCTAAAAAGAAAGAAGCTGCGAATAATAAGTTTAAAAACAGCAAAGAGCACAGGGAGGAGCAGCTAAAAAGAATACAGGAAATCAAAGAAAAGAATGTTTTGAGAAAACAAAGACAAGAAAAGCTCAATGTAAAGACTAAGAAGGGTCAGCCTGTCATGTCGTTTAAAATTGACGACTTGCTGTCGAAAATCCAGAATGACCAAGCTTAGCGCCTTGGCTGTATGCACTGTTTATATAAAAAACACTTAAATCAATGCTTTATCTCTAGGAATGCCCTTTGGCGAAACACCTTCCTTCCATCTCGTGCGATGCGTATCGGACTTATATCATGTTGACTGTTTATTGATATAAAAAAAAGATTAATGAAAAAAAAAAAAACAGCAACTTAAAGACGAAGTTTCTAATAAATTACTGATTAAACACAACTGAGATATATATATTTTTTTTTTTTAAAAAAAACAGCCAAGTGTAAACAAATATACAATGTTTAGGAGGAATCTAATATATATATATCTATGTATATATATCAGCAGGGGAGTTAAAAAAGGAGAAATATAGTGCTTTCAGAGATAACAGAATAACAGGGTGCAAATCTGGGACTCATTTTAAAAAGACCTTTATAAAAAAGAATAGCTTAGTCGTAGTGTATAAACAAAGAATAACCCACCAGTATAACCAATCCGCAGCAGCTTCCCCAAGAAAAAACAGCTGCCAATTTATTATTTTTAAATACAATGGCCTATGAATCTTTGAATAAGCTTATCGAAAGCTCATCGACTTCAGACATTTCTGAGTATGGAATTCTTTCGTCGTCAACGTCTAACGATGCATTCTACCAAAACCAACGTTCTTTGAAATGGAAGAATTTAGATGTCAGAATAAAACTGCTGTGCCTGACATGTTTATTGACAATTGCCACAAACATAGTCTTTTTTACATCAAGACTTGATATTAAAGAGGAACCGGTAGAACAAGCATATCCTAAGATAACCAGCGACAACTTCACATCCTCGTTGCTACCAATCGAATTTTTAAACGCTTCTTTTATTTTCAATTCGATCAACTCTTTTTTAAAACAGAAAGACTCGGATATTCTGCCTGTTGGAGTGTCTTATGTTCCTGCTTTTATTGCCAAAGACACAATAGTATACCATTCGGGAACAGGGATTCCGGAAGGGTTTGAATGGCTGGCCATGGATGTAGAGTTTTCTCTAACGTTTGGAAACAGATCACCTATTTTGAACAGAGGAAATGCTCTAGTCGAATACAACAAACATTTGAAAAGACAAAACCCTCAGGATGAAGCGGAAAATATAGATTATTGCAGCAATGAGATTCTTACAAGCGTCAATGAGCCGTATGAAGTCATCAGAACCAAGACCAACAAAAAGCGTTTACCGCAAACACTAATGTCGTTTCAATTAAAACACGATTTAAATAAGCTAATTTACTTAGATGGTGCATCAGCATCCAAATCGACTGACACAGGAGAAATGGACACTCAAGCACTTTTATTTAATCAAATTAAAAAAAGTTACCCTGAGTTTGATGACGGCTCTTCTAGATTTATGAAAGAGAGAGATTATGCTGCCATGATCTGCAAGTGGGGAGAAACCGTAGGCATTCAGGGCTACATTAGAATGGAGCTAGGTTTTGAAATTGTTTTGTGTGATTTCGATGAGCATTTGGAAATGATATCAAACGTGTCAATGAGCACTGCCAACAACTTTTTTGATTTACCTGAACCTGTAAACATTAGTAAAGCTGCTGGTTGGCCGATCAATTGCACAGATGGAAATTTAATTAAAGAGCAATTGAGCGAAGAGCAAAAGAAAATATTGGAAATCGAAAATATAAGACACAAAGAAATAGTCACTCTTGACTCCACAAACAGCTGGGAATGGCTACGTGCTGGCCATAATCACAACAACGGAGAAAGAAAAATTGATTTGGACTATAGATATTTAGTGACAGCAATTAACCAAACTAAATTAAGCCCAGACAACTATAAATGGAAAATTATTGAAGACAGTGCTGCGTCGGAAGCTTTAGCAACAGATATTTTCACAACTTTGAATCATTTGTATTCAAACGTCGACAAATTTGAGCCAAGCAAAAGCACTAATTGGCAGCTAAAAACTGAATCGATAATTTTGAAGTTTACTCCATTTTTGAAAAACATCAATCAAGTGTTGGGTGATGACCATTTAGATATAAGTGCAAAGTCTTTGAAAATAGTCCATTTCACGTACCCACTAATCAAACGTTATTTAAAAAAATCACCATTGGAGTATGATTCATCTGAGATCATCAGCACCGCTGTCTGGGAATATACTTATCCGCAGACTCCTTTGCATACAAATGCTGATAAATTAATATTTTCGTCAATGGTTGCTGTGGTAAATAAGATTTTTGAAAGCATTGTTGATCTACATGACAACTGCTTAGAAATATCTAACGTTTACTTGAAAAACGGAAGTTTACACCAGCACGAGAATTATTTTGGCCTGCTGGCTTCTAAAGCAACAGCTTTTAACCAAATGGTCATCGAATTGAACTGGGTAGCTTTGGGCTATGACTGCGATTTGAAGTGTGGCCCAAACGAATTTTGCTATACACCATCTTGGGGCCCATCACCTTTAGGATGGACAAGTATCAAAGACAGAACGGATATTACTAATCCGGCTTTTAAAAAGAAAAAATCCCCTCCAGGTTTCATTAAAGATGAAGTAAATCAAATCAACAGAATAAACAGCGAACAGATATGCTTAGGATTAGATTATTTGGTAGAACAGCGTTTAAATATGGAATTCTGAGACGTTTATATAAATATTGAAAGGCAAATACTGATTTTTTTTCAATTTAATATATTTTTTAGCGAAAATGGAAGCTTAATTTCTTGTAACAGATTTAAACCTTAATGATAGAACAACTTCCCTTAAAAAAAAAAAACAGAAAAAAAAAAAAATATATTCACTTTTTTTTTTTTTAAAATTAATTCAACAGCAATTTACAGAGGCTGTTATATTATTAACCTTTGAATTAATTTTCACGTAAGCAATCATAGAACAAATAGCAAGAAGCATATTATTATTGTCACTTAAGAAAGATAAAAAAAATTCTTTTTTAAATAAACCAAAATAAAACTTTATTTGCATTTGAGCGTGTACTGCAAACAAAATCAACTTGGTAAACAACATAAAACAAACAAGCCAACCACATATAAATAATAAAACAAAATGCTGTACAAGCTTAAGCAAATCGTGCTACCATTTGAAAACAGCTACCAGAATGTCATTGTGGACACTAGTGAGGGCAGCAAAGGATTATCTACACTTGCAAACACGTTGGTATTGTCTCCCAATCATAGAAAACTAGCTCATGATTTAGTAAACACCCTTAATGACAGTGTAGAGATAGAAAGCGATTTGCTGATTTCTCATTTAATCAACATTGCTCAATTTTTTAATCCACACAACAACGTAAACTCTGATTTTCTTAGAGCTACTTTGAACAAGTTCATTAGCGAGAAGACGAATCTTGATCCTGTTTTCAATGGTACATTTAAAACAGCGACTGATGCTGATAGCAGTGATACCTCTTCCATAGAATTATCAATTTTTCAATTATACCAGCTAAACATTATACATATGTGGGTTTCAAATGACGATTACATTTCAAGCAAGTCTTTGAAGGATACTCAGCACATTATAATGGACGGATTTGGCTTGAATAAAGAATCTAGAAGAAACCCAAGCATTTTGGATGAAGGAAACAATAGACAGATCGTTGAGGACTTCAATACAATCAAGTCATTTTTAGCATCAACAGCAAACCAGTTTACTGAGCTAGGACTAAATTTAGCTAAGGAAAATTTGCATTTTGAAGATGTAGTTGTGTTTTATAAAAACGAAAATTTTCAAACTCTCTTAAAAGCTCAAGATAGTAACCTGTATTTACTAACCCCTATATTAGACAGCGATTTAAACTGGAGAAGCTTAAAATCTGTTAATGGTTCAGAAGACGAATATTTGGAAAAAATTGACTATAATAACGCTGACTCCACTGCAAATGATTTAACAGACGAAGAGTTTGCCAGACAATTGCAAATGCAGGAGGATGAGAGATATGCTCAATTGGTAAGCTCAAAAGGCAAATCTAACACATCTTCCAATAAGTCTACCAGAAACAATGCTAACTACATAAAGAAAAAGCAAAAACAAGTTAAAAAAAATTTGAATGAATCAAAAAAGAAAAAGAAAAAACCTTGCACTATCATGTAAAGCTAACAGTGAAGAAGCATGAATATATATAAAAGAAGGAAAAAATAGCAAATGTTTAAGAAAATTGAAAATTAAATATATGCATATATAATGTAATTTTGTTTATACTTTACTGAAATTAAGCAATCAATTTCCTAATAGATAGTTAGATACGTGATTTTAAATAAAAAGCAAAATCATGTTAAATGTGCTTTTAATTGATACATCAAAGGAAACTAGATGCTTTTTAAATAGATAGCAAAATTCAAAAGAAAAAAAATTCATGGCACGACCATAAATTAATTATAATTAGCAATTTAAAAAAGAGAAAAGAAAGTCATTTGGTCATTATTATTGTTTGGAAAATAGAAAAGCAAGTTTTATTTTTTGGGACCAAACAATTTCTCTTTTTCATTATCTGTTAAAACAAAATCCAATTTGTGAATGTCACCCAAAAGCTTAATAAAAGGTAAGACTTTCAAGTTTTCTTTCACTTCTTCCATTTTAATAAGCTTCATAGATGCAATATTGGTAACAGAATTATTATTATCTTTGTCAATTTGTTGAAACATTTTTCTAACGGTTTCTTTAACCTTTCCAAACTCCTTAAATGTATTTTTTTGCATTTCTTGTTCATTAGCAGAAATGTTGTGCTGTTTTTGAAATTTCAAAAAATTTTGGACTTCTTCATCTGTAGAATCTTTAAAACTTTCAGGGTTTTTCAAAATATCGTTATGCAAACTTTTTTTGTTAGATACTTTCAACATCCAGTTGATTTTTCTTTGTTCTTGCCATTTCTTAATGTCTTCTTCAGATTCAAGAGAGATGCCAGTTCCAGGAATAAAATTCGTTTTAAGTTCTTGAACTTCATCTTCAGAAACCTCGTCTTCTTCAGCATCATCAGGAACCTCATCTTCATCGTCGTCTTCATAGTTGAAAGCCTGGTTATTTTGACAAGTTTTTTCTTTTTTTAGATCTGGCTTTGCAGTTTCTTCTTCAGTAAGCTGAATAGATTGGTCAGATTTGGTGCTAGGAATGCAAATTTCTTCAGGAGGAGCATCGCTGTCGCTTTCTTTTGATACTTCTACCAAATTGCTTACAACTTCCTGCTTGGCAAGTAGCTTTTTGTATTTGCCCGCAAAACTGTTGTTTCTTACATTACTAGTAATGGATATGTCTTTGGTGACTTTGCTTTCATTTTTCGGCAAAACGCTTACATAGTTATCTTCGTAAGAAATAACCGGTCTTTGTTTTTTGTTTTGCTTTCCTTTCTTTGACTTTGTCTTATTCTCCGGCTTGCTAGCACTGCTAACATATGAAACCACAGCAGTTTTTTTCTCAAAGTTAGGTTTTTTGTTGCTTTGATCAGCTGTGTCCTCAGTGTAGTCATCAAGGAGCGCTCCTTTCTTAATTAACTTCATTGAAATGTCAGAAGAATCGTTTTTTTTTAGATGTTTCATTCCATGAGGCTGACGATTACGTTGATTGTTTTTTTGGTAATTGTCAATGAAATGCTCAGGTTGATGATACTGCTGCATTTGCTTCATCATTTCCACATAATTAGGAGCATGGACCTGAGAATTTGCCATTTGATATGAAGCATATATCTGAGGTGGAACTTGTGGAAGATAGGCCATTGGCTGCTGATACATCGGCATGTACATTTGCTGAGAATCCATATTGTTCATATAAGACATGTTAGATGGGTGGTTGTAAGTCAATGGCTGCTGAAAGTATTGAGGCTGGCTTTGAAAATTTTGGTTGTTATTTTGGTATAAATGGTTAGCAATAGAGTTTTGATTAACAGAAGGCAAGTTCATATTAATGTTGTTTAGAGAATGAGGCTTGTTACCGACGTTTTGTAACTCAGAATTGATATTTATACTATTGTTTTCATCATCTTGAACAAACAACTTACGAGTATATTTTGGATACTGAAAAGTATTGTCGTTATTCATTTTCTTTTATGTGTTTTTTTGGTTGTAGTCCTGAGTATTTTGGCAACAGGCTATTGGTTTTTATAGAAATTCTAAAGGCTGAAAAAGAAAAAGAACGACTGGAATAAGTAGCAAATATAATGATTTTGTTTTTTAAAAAAAAAAGATATTTTGTTGTTGTTTTTGTTAATGACTGATATGGGGTGTGTGAAATAAGAGATTTAAAAATATTGCAAAAAGGCGTAGGTACACTTGAGTAAGGTTAATGCTGTAAAACTCTGCAAACTGAGCCCACTTGTGAATTAAAAAGACTAAGGATGCCGACACTTGGTTTGAGAATAAAAGTCTGTATTCAAAGAACCAAGCAATTTATGCCTCAGATAATCTTATATATGAACAACTGAAACAATTCTTATATTCTACACGCGGTAACGGTCCAATCTCAAGATTTGCCATCCAATTAGCCAAAAAAAGAAAAAAGAAAAAAAGAGCAGGACATGACTGATTATGGACAAGATTGTTGTTTAATCTAAAGATAAAACGGACAAGCGGTGAGGCAGGGAAAAAAAGCCACCAAGAAGGGAAAACAGGCACACAAAGAAAAAAAGAAAAGACAAAGAGACACGTGATAAAGTCAGTGCCGGACTTAATCTATTCTGCTTGAGGGCTCATGGCATAAACAAATAATAGGCTGCGATGCAGCAATATATACAGCTGGAGAAGGGCCAACTTCAGTGAATGAGTGTATGGTTGTTTGAGCTTCTGGAGCAGAAGCATATATAGACAAAAAACATAGGATCCACGACGGTGCTGGATAAAGCCACAAGGGTTCGTATGCAGAGGATCACTGACTTTTTTTTTTTATTACTCCGATGTGCAACTTGCTCTTACATAATCCAAACAAACTTTTAATCATTCTGCACCAAAGCCACTTGATGCTCGGCATGCAAAAAGTGTATGCACTCAAAACTGATGTGCGCTTTTTGCTGGTGCAGTCACATGCTCGTCATTAAATACCTCGGCGGTATGTAGTTGAATATTTAAATGAATTATTACGGTTGTTACTTGGTTGCTTCTGCTTTTGGGTGATGCAGAAAACAGCGTCATTTTTCTTTTCTATGCTTGGGAAGCTTATTTAGCTACTTCAGAAGTTTCGGCTTCGGCTTTTTCTTTTCCTCCAAAGTAGTGGTAGTTGATATATCTGATACCTTGGCCGGTTTGTGCAGCGGTATTGATGACGTGACAGCCAAATAGTAAGTAGTTCTTTGGGGTGACAGCCAAAGCGTATTTCATGAAAACGGCAGAGTAGACGACCAAAGCAGATGTCATTGAGCCTGAAATCAAAGCTTCATCTTTTTTCAAGTCGTACATGGCGGCAATTGGAATACCGAAGTTACTGACTGGACCCCAGAAATGGGTGGTAAAGACGTATTTCAAAGTTTCCTTGTTTAGGTATTTGGACATTAGAGTTTTGGTGGCTACTTGGTTGACTTTGTTGGACATGCTTGTGTGCTGGGTGCTGAACGGGTTGTGCTTTTGGGTTTCTACGATGGATTTGTCTCTATGAACAATGAGAGATATGAAAAAGAGAAGATCAATGATAAAGCCTAAAAACGAACTATCCCCTTTTTTGTCCTGCCGCTCAGTGAATTACCACAACTGTTCATTGATTTATTTAAAGCCATTAGTACAAACTTTCTTGTAAATCGCATATATATGACATATAGTTTTCTTAAAGAGGGTTAAATAAAAAAAAAAATATATATATGAAAAAAAAAAATTAGAGCAGTATTTGTCCTACGAAGGCTCAATTTAAAAATGTAGTGGACTGTGAAGAAATACAGGCGAGGGCAGACTCAACAATTTTTTAATGCCAAGACTGTACTTACATGACCCTACTGCCTTGCTAATTGTGCTTTCACTTTATTCCTTTTTTCAAAGCTGATTATTCATTTGTTTGCAACCTTCATCAGACTGTCTCTATTCATGGAACATGACTTTTGAGTGCTAAATGCTTCACGCAGAATTAGTTTGTTGCACTGAAGAAAAAAAAAAAAAGAAATGTTTCTGGTCTGGCGATTCCCTGGGACAAAACGCACTCACCCGTAGGCTTAGTGTTCTGGAAAAAACAACAACAACCGGACATAAGAGGGAAGTCACGTGGAAACGGAAAAATGCTGGAACGTGGTGGGATCCATGGAAAAAAAAACACTCACGTGACAAGAACAGTTTGTGTCACATGTTTGCAAAAAAAAAAAAAGAAAGCCCAGAAAAAGGACAGCGGCAAACGCTCTAGGCCCTTCGACCATTGGATCACCATACGGTAGCAGCAACCTACAGAACGTCTCGTGATTAGGTAATTTTAGGTTATACACGTCTGGCACTCCTTGTTTTTTTTTTCTTCCTCTTTTTTTTTTTTGGTGGTCCCCAGCAAGCTTTACCCTTATTTTCTAGATTTACCATCTAGGCCTACGTAATGCTTATAGCCATGGAGATAGGCCCTGATAACGTTATAATTATGTCATATTTATTTATCTTGTAAACGATAGGCAATGGGGTCGACAATTCCATTGCGGCTTGTGATCATTTAGACTTTTTGTATATAAGGAGCTGGCAAGCTCATCTCATTTTTTTTTTATTTTTTTCTTTTCTTCACTCACTTTAAATTGAATTACTTGATGAATAGTGAAGCAATGAAAATACAATATAATAAACAAACCATACAAACAAACGTTGCATTCACTACAACAAACTGCTAAGATTTACCAAAAACAATATCATAACAATGTCTGAATTCTATAAACTAACTTGCAAAGACGGAAAGGGCGAAGATTTTTCTTTTGAAAACTTCAAGGGCAAAGTTGTTTTAATTTTCAACTCTGCCTCCAAATGTGGCTTTACCAAGCAACTGGACGGTTTAGAAGCTTTGAACAAAAAATACAAGGATCAAGGATTAGTCGTTGTTGGTTTCCCTTGCAATCAATTTGCTGGCCAAGAACCAGGCTCCAATGAAGATATCGTTACCTTCTGTAAGCTAAACTACGGTGTCTCCTTTGACATGATGGACAAGATCAATGTCAACGGTGACAAGGAATCTCCTGTCTACAAGTACCTAAAGTCCCAAAAGTCTGGCCTACTAGGATTAAAGAGAATCAAATGGAACTTTGAAAAGTTCTTGATTAACAAAAACGGTGAAGTTGTCAACAGATACGCATCCACAACCAGCCCTGAATCTTTAGAAAAGGAAATCGAAGCTTTGCTAAAGCAATAAGTGTGCAATTAGATGAATTTTGCAATATTTATCTTTTATCAAAGTATATAATAATATCCACTGTTTAATAGCTATTTTTTTTTCAATTTCTTCTTTGATGGCTCAATTGGTCCATAGAGTTCATCGTCTTGCTTCAACTTCTTTTTTAGTGACTTATCAGTTTCTACATTAATATTCTCTTTTTCAATGTACTGTAGCAAGGTGCCGCAACGTCTTTGTATGTCTAAAGCGTTTTTGTTGTTAAACACAAAATCAGTGTAGAATATTGGACTTTTTTTAATGTCTTGTCTTATCTTCTCATAAGCTTTGGTATCAAACACACCATACTTCAACAACATAGTAACCAAAAATTTATCTTGTTCCTCGGAAAAAGATCTTTTAGATAGCGATGCTGATGATGGATACTTGATGATCATGTCTTTTAGTGGGTCATGGTAACTAGAAACCTTGATTCTCAATGCTTCTTGCTGCTTGTAAAGAGTATCTATTTTCTTTTCTTCTTGCTTGATGTTACTGACAATTCTTTCATGGTTTTCAATCAAATGAATATTGGCCCAGAAAACCTTGAAATATTCTTTAACTTCGCTTAGTGTCTTTGTTTGCTTTAATTCATTTGCCACAGCATCCATCTCCTTTCTACCATGTCTTTGCAAAGCTGTGATCAGCTTTCTAAACTCTAGTTTGGTCCAATTAGGGAATCCTTGCTCTCTCAACATTTCCAGTTCCGATTCCTCACTGTCAGTTGGCTTTTCGGCTTGCTTAATTTTTTCTTGAAGCTTTTTTAGCTCAGCTTTGTTTTTCTCTGTGTCAGCATCATCCCAGTCCTCTTCGTATAAAGCGTATGTTAATTTGCAATCGTCCATTGTTGGCTTGACTTCGTTGATTTTTGTCTCATAAAATCTCTTCTTTTCGGACAACAATCTGGTTCTTTCAGGATAGAAATGATGCAAAGGTAGATACTCTGGCTTTTCCATTTTTAACTTTTTTTGCGGCTTGATGTTAGTAGTGGATCTGCCATTCAAAGCATTGCTATAGTACTGATCAACATTATAATTAGTTTGCCTATCCCTTCTGCTTTGGAGTTGCTGCTGCTTTATGAGTTCGTTTGCATCAATCAAATTATAGTTTGCTGTAGCCTTTTTAAAAGATTTCCCATCCCATTCATAAGTAGAACCAGCTTCGGTTTTAACATTTTGAATATCATCCAAGGTAAGTTTCTCATATTTTTCGTTTAGTTCTTTGGTTCTTTGTTCGGATTCTCTCAATAGTTTTTCCAGGTCAAATTCGTCGTCTTTATCTTTACCGTCTGCAGTTTTGTTTTGCTCAAATAATTCTTTAGCACCATGCTGAATCATAGACAAAAGCTCATCTTTACCATTGGTTTTTTTCGGTTCTGCTTCTTTCATTCTTCCCTGCTGAATAACCAATTGATCAAGTCTTAGCTTTTGCTTAGCCCTTTCAAGGATTTTCTCTTCAACAGTTTTTTCAGTAATGAATCTAAAAACCTTAACTTGTTTCTTTTGACCTATTCTGTGGGCTCTATCCATGGCTTGTAAATCAGCTTGTGGATTCCAGTCAGAATCAAAAAGAATTACTATATCAGCAGTAGTTAAATTAATACCTAGACCACCGGCTCTTGTTGTTAGCAAAAATACAAATTTTTTCGAGTCAGGAGCATTGTAATCGTCAATAGCTTTGATTCTCTCTTCGTGGTCAGTGCTACCATCAATTCTGCAATATTCATATTCTTTGAAATAGCAGTAGTCCTCAAGGATATCTAAAACCCTGGACATTTGTGAAAAAATCAGAACTCTTGATCCATCTTTTTTAAACTTTGCCAACAATTGATCAAGAACTTTTAACTTGGCTGAATTATCAATTAGATGCTGTTCTAGTGTGAATGGTGGACCTGGCTCGGCTCCATCAAACAAGTACGGATGGTTGCAACATTTTCTTAATTGCATCATGATATTTAACAATTGAGTTTTAGATTCTGACCCGTTTGTGTTACCATTAATGGAATCAATGTCTTTTTCTAAAATCTGTCTGTACCATTTCTTCTGCATTGCTGATAAACCAGTGTACACAGTCAACTCAACTTTAGGTTTCAGCGAGTGCTCAACATCTTGCTTTACTCTTCTTAATAAAAATGGTGTCAAAATACTGTGCAGTTGTTTAACAACAAGATCCGAGTCTTTTTCTTCACTGGCTTTTTCTTCTTCCGCTTTGGTTTTTCCAAACCAGTCATCAAAAGTCTCTGCAGATACAAAAATGTCAGGAAGCAAAAAGTTCAAAAGAGCCCATAGTTCATGCAAATTGTTTTGCAGTGGAGTACCTGTAATTAACATCCTGTTTTTAGATTTAAATTCTCTGATGACTTGGGATAACAGAGATTCTTCGTTTTTAATTCTGTGGGCCTCATCAATGACCATATACTCCCAGTCAAATTTTTTAAGTTGCATTTTTTCAATAATGACAACTTCATATGAAGCGATGACAACATCAAAGTCTTTTGACATCATTTTCTGGGTTATGATATCAGCTCTTTCTTGCTTGTCACCTTGCAAAACAAAGCAGTTTACTTCAGGAGTCCATTTATTGAATTCTCTTTTCCAATTATTCAATGTAGATTTAGGCGTTATAATCAAGAATGGACCCTTTTTTTGCTTAAAATATCTTAAATAACCCAGAAAAGAAATGGTTTGCAAAGTCTTACCTAAACCCATTTCATCTGCCAATATACCGGACAGGTTGTTGTTATACAGATCTATCATCCAGTTCAAGCCCTGGATTTGATATGGTCTCAATTCACCGTTAACGTAGACAGGTGATTCAGAAAACTGGAAAGTTGGCTCTTCAATTGCAGCTTTTGAGTCTACATCAATCTCGTCTTCTTCGTTGTTGATTAGCATCTTGTCTTCATCTTGCTCGGAGATCCTGTTTCTGCTGGTTGCTGGCTGCTTGCTTTCAGAGCCATCTTCAACCAGCAAATTTGGGTGTTTTTCCTGAATGTATTCGTATACTTTTGTAAATAACAGCGGCTCAGAAGACGAAGCAGTAGCTTTTTTGACCAGTTTTTCACTTTCAACTTTCTCGGTCAAAAATCTCTTGAACAAAGGGGTGATTTCCAGTAACTTGATGAATCTTTTCAAGGTCGAGTTGAAATCCAGAGTCTGCTGAGATCTGCCGCTGGTTTTCAGGTCTTTTTTTTCTATCAAATAGTGCTCTGTTGAATCAAAGTCTGCAGGCAAGTTGTCTTTCAAAGGCTTGATTCTGGCATTGTACGCCTCTAGGTCTGACATGGGTGCTGTTTGTTCAATAGCCAGGCGCTGGGTGCTGTTATCGATGGCTACACGTGGTTGTTGGGGGTGTGGGAAAAACCAATTGGTTGTGTTGAAAAAGAAAAAGCTGATTGATGAAAAAAAATGGCCATTAGAGCAACTGTAATCGAACAACAGCAACAAACATAGACCTGGAATAAGAACCAGATTACCTGTTCATAACCATTTTAAAAAAATAACTATTTTAAAAAAACAAATTTAAAAAACAAATTTAAAAAAAAACAATCTTCACGCCAAGAACCCAGCCAACGATAGCAATGCTAAACGCGTCAAATGGCGGACCCAGAAAATTTTTCAGCTTTGTTTCACGAAGCGGAACGTGACAGCTGAAACTTCACGTGCCTTCACCTGAAACTTCACGCTTTCCTTGCTTCTGAAAAAAAAAAAAAAATATGTCAATATTCCATACCGAATTGTACTGAACGAGTCTGAGGAAGTTACCACGTAGCCCCCGGGAGTTGATTAAACAGCGGGAGGATGTTTCATTGAGTGCACATGGAGCGACACTGTGTAGGACTGAGAGTTGTTTGAGTTGATCTTGAAATCGACTAGCACAGCTGGCAAGCCACAGAAAAAGCACACTGAAACCAACATCAGCACACTGGCAACACGAGCCAGAACTAAGAAGCATTTTTTTTTTTCATTCAACCCACCAAATGAGTTTTGAAACTGACGACTACTCAGTGTACTACCCACTTCTGATATCAGGGCTTTTATCTTTTGTTGGATACAAGATCACGTACGCAGTGATCCCAAGAGTGAAGCAGTCATTCATCAAAATAGGACTGTTTGGAAAGGACCTGTCAAAGAAAGGAAAGCCAGTGATCCCAGAAACCATAGGTGTTATACCCTCAATCATTTTGATTTTACTTCTCTTCATCAACATCCCTTTGCTGTTCATAAAGAACCATGAATCCAGCATTTTGTTTCCACACTCCAAGTTCAGTGAGTTTTTAAGCAGCATTTTGTGCTTGGAAAGCATTTTAATCCTGGGTCTTTTGGATGACTTGTTTGACTTGAAGTGGAGACACAAGTTCTTTTTGCCAATGTTTGCAAGCATTCCTCTTTTAGTTGTGTACTACGTGGATTATGGCGTCACAACAATCATGGTTCCACCTTTTTTACAGAAAGAACAGCTGATAAGGGCTATTCCTTTTATTGGCAAAACATACAACCAAGGGACTATTGATCTGAAGCTATTCTATTACTTCTACATGGGATGCATAGCAATTTTTTGTCCAAACTCCATAAACATTTTAGCTGGCGTTAACGGTTTAGAAGTAGGCCAGATTTTGGTTTTATCAGTAATTTTCTTGATCAACGATGCTCTTTATTTGTTTACATCTGATCTTCAAACCACCAAACACGCTCACATATTTTCATCAACTTTGATAATTCAGCTGTTTGGATGTTCTTTGGCTTTGTACAAATACAACAGATTCCCTGCTCAAGTGTTTGTAGGTGACACTTTTTGCTACTTTGCCGGAATGGTTTTTGCAGTAAGTGGAATTTTAGGCCATTTTAGCAAGACTGTTCTTCTATTTTTCATCCCACAGATCTTCAATTTTGCTTATAGCATGCCTCAACTGTTTGGTTTAGTTCCTTGTCCAAGACACAGAATGCCTAAGTTTAATGAACAAGATGGATTGTTGTACACCTCCAGAGCCGTTATAGATAGCAAAACCCCATATGATAAAGACATGAAAGTCAAAACAGTGAAACCAATAGTTTTACAAGTGTTAAAAATGCTAGCAAAGATCAGACTGATTGATCTTGAATACGATTCAAAAACCGGCGAGCTGCTAACATGTTCTAATATGACTTTAATCAATCTAGTTCTTGTATGGTCTGGTCCTTTGAGAGAAGACAAGCTATGCCAGAGGCTGCTGATACTACAATTTGTAATTGGTATTTTTGCTATAGCTCTTCGACACTTGGGTGGTGCATTAATCTATGGCCACGATAACTTGTTTAAAGCTCATTAAACTAACTTACATGACAATATGCAAAAAACACAATATATATTTTTTTATTATATGTCAAAAACTTTTGTGTTTCGTATAATATAAATATATATGTATATAGAACAATAATCATGCAGTTCTTAATTAAACAACCAAAAAAACTATATTTATTTACTGCTGAAATCATTTCTTTCATCAAGCAAATCCTTTGCCCAAGCTTTGACTTCATCTGTTTTAATCATATCCAAAGCACCCCAGAATTCTTCGATATCCACACCTGGATGTCTTTTTTCATATTCCATAGCTTGAACTAAAAGTTCGTATTTGTCTAAGTCTTTGATGTATTTAGCTTCTAAACAAGTTTGGTTTTCGTAGGCATTCCAGTCGTCTGTAAACTTTTGAGCAGCTTGCTCGTTGTATGGTTTTATCAGAGCAGCCAGATATTCAATTGTTGTCTTTTCTCTATAATGCTTTTCATTTTTATCAATTTTGACATCATTTGGAGTAATGTCACCAACAATGGCTTCTGCAACATCATGCGCCAACGCTATGGAGAAACATTTGCTTATGTCCAATCCCGGTGTTTTCAAAAATTGAGACATGAAAGTAACTCTGAAAATGTGATCAGAAATGCTTTCGCAATCGTTCAAACCTCTATCGACCCATCCGGTTCTTTTTTGATACTTCAAAGACTCGACCAAATGGAAAACAAATAGCATTTGCCTCGTTGGTGTCATTTCTCTTGAGGAGTTGTCAATGAAAGCTTTTTTCAAAGCCTCTGGAATGTTATTTTCTGGAAGCCACTGGCTGGTAGCATTAGACATACTTTTTTTTGATGTTATGGTTAGTTGTGGTTTGGCCAAAACGTTTTTGGTTCTTAATAGCATTCTTTTTCTTTCGCTCTTTTCCAAGTGATTTTTAGTTTGTTCTGAAAAAACCCATTAGTAAATTTAATAACAGAGAGTTTTAATAACTGCAAAAGAGTAAAACCTCACTTAATTATTTGTTTTTCCTTTTTAACTAGACGGCAGATTAATAACTTTGACGACATGTTTTACTCAATCAATTTTATATTGATATTTTTAAAATAAACATCACAACATTATCACTGAAAAATGTAAACAAAGAAAGTCATCTATTAAAAGCCCCAAGATGCAGAGATTAAAAAAAAAAATTAAGAAAGAGAAAAAAAAAAAAAGAAAAAGAAATAATAATTTTTTTAACATATGCTAACCCCGATAATTTACAAATATCATCGGATGACATTAGTCCTTAACACTGGCTATCAATGCTGCTGGCAAGCAGTGAATTGTTTACTTAATTATCAAGAAAAAGCATCAACGCATCCCAGGCATTATTAACAGATCATTAATATATTACATGAAGAAGCAAAAACTGAATAGCGAGTTGACATTAGCTTACAAGCGTTACTTTGTTTTAATTGGGTATATAATGAGTTAGAACTAGCAAATGGCGGAGAATCTGCATGTTTAATAATAGATGTAAAAAAGAAAAACAAAAGTAAAAGCTTTTGTTAAATTAGAAGTCTATAAAAATGCAAATATTGTATATATTTTAGTTATTATTTAATTGACTTAAGCAACTAATTCAACAACACCACCAGCAGCTCTGATCTTTTCTTCAGCTAACTTAGAAACAAATCTAGCCTTAACGATGACTGGAACTTGAGGTAATTTACCCTTACCTAAGACCTTACCGTAACCAGCAGCTAAAGTGTCGATGACTGGAGCAGAAGCAGAAGAAGAGTTCTTTAAGTAGTCTTCTCTCTTTTCTTCTGGGATCAAAGTCCATAACTTGTCTAAGTTTAAGACTGGCTTCCAGAAGTGGTTTTGTTGCTTGTGGAAGTATCTCATACCAACTTTACCGAAGTAACCTGGATGGTACTTATCTAAGTTGATTCTGTGGTGATGTTGACCACCAGCCATACCTCTACCACCCGGATGCTTTCTGTGTTTACCGATTCTACCGTTACCGGCTGTTAAGAATAGTATATTTGTTTTAGTATTTGATTTCAGTCAAAATGACAAAAAGATATTAGTTGTTAGTAATTTATATTGTTTGATGATTGAACAATTTAACAAACTTTCAACTCATCACAACATAAATTTTTTTATTTAAAATAAGTAAACTTGATAATTCGTTGCTGAAGAAATTTCTTAGCTCAAAATAATAATAAAAAAAAACATAGTTAAAAAAAAAATAAAAGAAACAAAACTTTGCACTTTAAAATAATATTAAAGATACAAGGTTGACATAATCTTTTTCTTTTCACAAATGCTTTTAATTACTTTTTTTTGATAAAGCTTCTTAGCAACGTCAGTTTACATCTTTATGTTTCAACAATTGTATTAAACACATTTGATATTTATCACACCATTTAAAAAAAAGATATAATCGATATACAAACATCATTAATACAATCATATTTTAACAGTAGAAGTTAAACTCATCTGCTTCAGAATTTTTTTATTTAAAAAAAAATAAATTAAAAAATACATTTTCTTTTTAGAGAAAAAAAATATTATTCAATCTTGAAAAACTTTAACATAAAGTACAGTCTTGGTTCTTTCATTCCTCCTACGTTATTTTTTTTTTCAGTTTCTATGGTTTTAAAACAAAAAAATAAACGTTGCGAAAAGTTAAAAACAATAAAACTAAGGTTAATTATATTGTTAAAATAATTTCAATAAAATTCACCTTAGTTGCACCGCTGCATAAGCAACGCTGAGGGAGCTACTATAAACAAATATAGTAACATCTAACAGTTCGACTTGGAATTACATACCTGAGACGTGACCTCTGTGTTTTCTGGTTTTAGTAAATCTAGTAGGCATTTTACTTTAAATTAGAATTGAGTTTGGTTTTTCTAGTTCTTCTTCTTTTAACGTGTTAAAGAGTTTATTAATTCATTTTTTGAAGATTGAGGTGAAAGTACAAAGTAGTTCATATAGTATTTAAAAAATTATATAAATCTATGTACAAGAAATATTGATATTGTCAAAAAAAAAAAAAGAAAAAAAAATAAATACACACATATATTAATACTCCGAAAAAAGAAAAAATAACTAAAACTTCCCAAACAAGTAATGATTTAAAAGCCTTAAAATTTTTTTTTGTTTTTTTTCGTTTTATTTAAATTGTAATTTTTTTTGTTACATTTTTTGCCAAGTTATATAATGTGTAGCGTTTTTGTTTTTATACCTGATTGTATAATATGTCATGTAGATAAGAATCATCTTCTTAAACCAAATCAATAATTTAAATTAGTTATTATTATTATTATTATTATTTTTTTTTTAAAATAATACAAACTTTTAAAATACGCCTTAAATGTAAATGCATTTCAGATTAAAAAAACAGCAACATACAAACCAATTCTTATTTTTGTCCTAGCCTACAATTCCACATACTATTTTTTTTTTAGGTTACTTTCTTTTAATATGCATTCGGAAAAAGTAAACCCTTTGTCAAATTTATTTTACACCAATCTTTTGTTGATATGCACAGGCTCCTTACAGTTTGGCTATCACATGGGTGCTTTAAACAGTGCCGAGCCGTTTATAACCTGCAAGTACATTGATTATTTGGCAACCGAGGACTCCAGCTGCATTCCCATGAGTTCACAACAATTTGCCCAAATTACTGCTACATTTAGTATAGGAGGGCTTATTGGATCCTTTTTTGCTGGTAAGCTAGCAGATTATAAAGGTAGAAAACAAACAGCTCTTTATAATTCGCTTTGCTTTTTGCTTGGATCAGTTATTTTACTAGTGAGTAAAAGTGTTAATGCATTTCTTATTGGTCGTCTCATTCTCGGTATAAGCTCAGGATCAAGCATAGTTTTAACCAGCTTGATGATTACTGAAACCTCACCATTACAAATGAGAGATTCATTTGGAACATACAACCAAGCGTTCATTAACATTGGGATTTTGCTGGTTCAAACTTTATCATTGATATTTGCTAAACCAAAGATTTGGAGAGCTTTGTTTGGGGTTTCTTTTATATTTAGTGGTGTTCAGTTAGCATTAACCATTTTGTTTCTGAATGAGTCTCCAAAATGGCTTTTTGAAAAAGAAAAAGTCGCAGAGGCAAAAGATGTTTTGAGGAATTTAAGGTCTACAAATTTTACGGAACTAGATCTATTGCAAGATTTCAAAGACATCACAACAGGTGATGCAACTGTAAGCACTGATAGTGGAGATGAAACTTACGAAGTTGTTGGGTGGAAAAGATATTTAACAAGCAAGCGATACAGAACTTGCACAATTTTTGTTACGATTATTTTATTAGGTCAGCAATTTTGTGGTATAAACTCAATCATTCTGTACAGTACGAAGCTTATAACCAGTTTAAGTAACACTGAACAATCTTCTTTGGCAAGTCAAGCCAATTTTATCATATCAGTGTTTAACACTATATTTACAGCTTTTTCTCCAAAAACTATCCTTATTTTTGGAAAAAGGAAATCTTTATCATTCTCGGCACTTTTTATGGGATTATGCTCTTTTGCAATTACTCTGAGTTTAACATACAAACACTTGTATTTACTGATAGTATTTTTAGTGCTTTTCATAATCAGTTTTGCGCTAGGGGTGGGGCCTATTCCTTTTGCCATTATTAGCGACTTGACTCCCCTTGAAGCCAGATCTGTTAGCCAAAGTTATGGAACAGTTGTTAACTGGGTAGGGACGTTCATAGTCTCGTATTCCTTTCCACTGCTTACTGAAGCGCTTGGAATCTCATCAGTATTTTTGATGTTTGCTGTATTTTCAATTGTGTTTGCAGGCTTCATTTTCTATAAATTACCCGAAAACAAAGAACAATCGCTAGAAGCTGAATTCCTGCTTTCTCCTTAAATACGTCCAAATAATTATTTCAATGCATTCTCTGATCATATACGAGGCTATGGCAATGATTATATATCACCCACAAAATATGCATTTTTTTCTTTTTAAAAAAAAAATGTATTCAATGCTTTAGACTACTAAAAAAAGATTATTGGCCCTTTTTCAAGCCTAGAATTTCAAAAGAAGGCTGTTTCCATGATTTCTGTATAAAGTAATCAGGTGATTTTTTCACTGCTATATTATTAGTCCTTAGCAACCATGTGATTAGTAAAAATAGGGTCGAAAAAAATATTACTCCTTTTTTAAGATATATGCATGTTGTTATTTGCGCTGTCAGAACAATACAGCAAAGAACGCACAGCACAAGGTTAACGGGTATTATAGCTGCATTAAAATAAAAGTGTATTTGTCTTGCAACATATTTTTATATATACATAATAACGCTAAACAATGAATTCCCAAGAATGAGGGTTTACACTCCTAAAGTCTTGAGCTTTCAAGCAAAATACATGTCAAATAAACAAAAATGTAAAGCGGTTAAATTGTTCAAAAAAGGTTACTATTTATGGTAAAAGCTGTCACTCCCTTAAAACCGCGTAAAACCAATTTTTTTTTGTCAGCTCACTATCTCCTAAACTTTCTTTAAAATAAAGCATGCACAAAAATCACGCGTTCACATTCCTGCAGGTATTGTGAGATATTTTAAACTAGTTCTTTTTTTTACGAGCAAAAAAAAGAAAAAAAAGTACGATTATTAACAAATAATCTTTAAAAAAGGCTGAACTGATTTTAAAAGTAAATCGAGGTCACTGTTCTTGGACTCAGAGAGAGAATGTTTTCTATGAAAATGCTGAGTTATTGATGATAAAAGTTTTCCGTCCACCTGTGTACATTTAAAAAAATTTTTTTTAAACAATAAAATAAAGTTTAATGTTCTTAATTGCATTTTGTATGTGCAGAAAATTTGCTGTTTATCACACAGTTTAGTGTTTTTTTTCTCTGCAATAGATAAATATTTTCCTTTATTAATATTTGTGGTTGAAAAAATCCTAAAAACAATAAAATAATTTTAGTGAAAAAAATATTGTTTGATAATTTTTTTACGAAAGCTGAAATGCACGGCTAATTGCGTGCCATTGCGATGAAAATTTCTTGAATTTTATTTTTTTTTTTTCCTTTCTCATGTGTATTAAAAAACACGGCACAAATTATATCTTAATAATGTATGTTGCCTATTTTTGGTATTGTTGTTTTTTTTATAAGGTTTGCCTAACAAATTAACGCAAGAAAAATTTTTTTTTTTTAGCAGAAAATAAGTTATACAAGATTTTTCTGTTGCTCAACTCTGACTACCCCGAGATTTTTGGCAATACAGGTAACAGGAGAGACTGCAAATAAACACGATACACTTTGATAGTCAGACTAAACAATAGGTCCCTTAATATAATTATTGACTAAGACTTTTGTGACTTAACACAAATAAATAACTCATTATGCGATGGAATATTATAATAGAATAATTATACCTTAATTATCTATCCGCCGTTATTGAAGCAAATGGATAGACATTTTGCTTCAATTCAGTTGTTGTTTGTTTGTTTTTTTTTTTAAACAGAAAGGTTCTATAAAATCTTGGAAAGGACCAACTTTGTAATTATATATAAAGACCTACATTCTTACCGTCATTCTTCTAATTTTTTTTTTTTTTTTTTTAGAAATATTTATTTTTTTTTAATTATATGAGTTATTTTGTATTGAAATTTATTTATTTAATTTATACTTATTCTGTATTTCCTATAAGTACAATAAATTAGTATAAAAAAAACCAGAAATATATTAGCCTAGTTTTCTACTAACTAATTTACTTATATTTTATATCAAAAATGCAAACACGTAAAACCAGAGAATTTACCGGATGCTGGACTTGCCGCTACAAGAAGAAAAAATGTGATACTATTGATTTCAAAAACAATGCGCATTGTCAAAATTGTATTTTGTCTGGTGATAAATGTACCTATGAGATTAAATTAACATGGACAGACATCAATCAATACCATATCCTTACTCAAAAAAATGGTCCTAGCTTTGCCAACTTTACTGCAGATTATAAGAACAAATGTAAAATAAATATGAAAAAAAGTAACTCAAAAACTAAAAAGAAGTGCTTTACTATCAGTAATAGAAGATTAAAAGTCTACAACAATATCAACAAAAAAATCAATTTTTGCAACAATGAAAAAAATAAAAACATGCAAGATGTTGTTGATGCCAATATGAATCGTTTACTTGATAGTTTAAATAATCAAACTTCAAATGTCTTAAACAACAGTAAGTTTATTGAAGAGGGTCCTTTTGGCTGCTTCAAAATAAAATCAAATGGATTTGACTCTTTGCTAAATGAAATCCCACTTGACAAGCAAATCAAGCAAGAAGACTGTGTGATTTTAACGCCTGTTGAATCTGAATCAAACTTACGGGATAGATTTGGCTCAGCCGGGACTTTAGTCGGTGATGATTTGTTTGACACTGTAAATTTGAAAGCTGATCTTTTTTCAAACGAGTTTGATGCTTTTGACTTACCAGAAAATTATATCTGTGCTAAACCAAACATGCAGCAGCATATAAATTATTATGGTAATAATTGCAAAAACAAATCACTTCCTAATGACTTTAATTCTTGTATGGCTGAAAATATTGCAGGCAATGACACAATGAATAGTTTGATTAATTTTACAAGCATTGATCAAGCTAAAAAATTGTTGAAAAAACAACCTTTAAGCAAAGATTATAACATTTGTTATCTGGTTGACACCAACATAGATTTTTTTCAAAACAACTTGGATATTTCCAATTTGCAAAAAATTGAGTTAATTTTCAATCATTGCTTAAGCGAGTATTACAATCCTAAAACCACCATCATTCCATCGTTTTTATACGATGCTGTCGATAAGTTTGAAATGGATGCACTCAATTTCGGAAATATTAGCATGCATTTGGACATGTCTAATTTTAAATTGATAAACCTGTGCTTTTTTGCTTTGCTGCTGAATAAAAACAAAAGTATAGAAAGAATAAATCTGCTTCGAAGATGGATTGAAACTGTTGAGTTTTTGAACTTGAAAATAATCAAATTGCAGTCTTCTGTTAATTTTATTTTTTCTGAAAACGTGAACTTGCTGTCATTATTTTATCTGATAAAAACTCTCATGCTTGATGCAGATTACTCCCATTCAGAATTCTTCAAAATCGATTCACACTTCTGCTACAATTTAATTCAGACCATGATGCTTTACTCCAATTCGTTTCCTTCATCATTCCATTCTACCCTTTTAGATCTTCAAGAGCAAATTTGCAAATCTGTAAAACCCAAAAAAGACCCTGCTCAACAAAATATTTTATTAAATGGAACTCCTATTTTTAATAGTTATGACCACCAATATTCAGCTAATTTCACCGATATATTGAATGTGGTTCATGATTCAAACATAAATGAACCAGCAAGCTTTAATTATGACCAAAACAAGCAATACTTTGATTCATTTAAAGATTATTCTGATGAACCTTTTTCTAAATTTTGACATTTTTTGTAGTTAAGATATACATTAAATTAAGTTAAAAATGCCACTTTTCGTTATTATATAATATAATTTTTTTTTTTTTTCATAAAAAAAAACCAAAACACTTAATGATTTTAATTTGTATTTTGTTAAAAAAAGATCGTTTACAAGAGCATATCTGCTCTGATTTTGGAGGTTTACCTGATTTTATCAAAATTTAGATGATAAGAAATATTGAGAACTGCTCAGGACAACAAATGTTTAAAGCCTCTTTTTTTTAAAAAAAAAAAATACTAAATTTTCAACGTTATATAAAGTCTACATATATAACTTGTTTAACGAACACAAGCATTAACTAAAGTTTCAACAGTGAAAGTTTCACCTTTCTTGTTAACTAACTTTTTAACACCATCTTCATCTTTAAAAATGATTTCTTTGTTTTCATTAGAAGAGAAGTTTGGTTGGAAAGTTTCCCAAATTTTCTTCTTTGGGTTTAAAACAGCTAATGGTTCTTCATCCCCGTAACCTTCAAAGAAAACTTTATCACCAGGTTGAGAGCCAGCTGGAGGGTTGACAAACTCAACTTTTCCGTCATCGGAGTTGTTGGCACACAAGACCATTGCGCATGATTTGATACCTCTCATGTTTACAGGCTTCAAGTTGCAAACAGTAACAACATATCTCTTTTGCATAGCTTCTAATGGGAAGTGCTTGACTAAACCAGAACAAACAGTTCTTGGACCTTCTTCGTCGCCACATTGAATGGTAGAGACGTACAAGGAATCGGCGTTTTCATGAGGAACACATTTTTCAATGAAACCAACTCTGAAATCAATGGCTGAGACAGAAGGCTTGGCAGCAGCTTGTTCCTTTGGTTGTTCTTTGGCTTTTTGTTCCTTTTTGGCAGCTTTCTTGGCTTTGGCTTCTTCTCTCAATTTTTTCAGAGTTTCTTCATCAGGCTTACCTCTTGGCTTATCGTCGGCTTTTTGGGCAGCCTTAGCAGCTGGGGCTTCTTCCTTCTTTTTTTCGGCAGCAGGAGCAGTTTTCTTCTTTTTTTCGATGACTTCCTTGGTTAAAGCAACGTTCAAGTTCAAGTCAGAAATAACATCATCAGTGACATCTAGCTTCAACAAAACAAATCTGATAAATCTGATTAAGTGTCTGTGTTCACCAATGACGTTGGCTAAATCCTTAGAAGAGGTCAATAAGCTCTTAACAACTGGCAATGCTTGCTGAGCAACTTGGACATCTAGCTCGGAAATTTCAGTGGCATCAGGAACCAGGTAGACAGAATCTCTCAAAGCCAAATTTAGTTGAGGGATGTTGTTGACGACGGTGTTGGTTCTGTATAGTTCTTCCCACTGGGAAGCAACGGCTTTTTGCTCGTCATTCAAAACAGCGGTGTTTTCGATTTTCAAAGAGTTGAATTTGTTGGTTAGGTCAGACATTCTGAAAAAAATGTTGGTGGTTGCAAATAATCTCTGGTTGTTGAAACTTCTTTTGCTGAGAAGCGGGGTGATTCTTGTAAGGAACAGTGACATGTTAAGATGATCAGGCCTCGATGGACACAGCAGATGACAGACTCACTGTGATGGAAAAAAAAAAAAAAAGCCTTCATATCCAGAGCATTGAAAATTTTTATTTCAGTCGAAATTGCAATGACCTTTTTTTTTTTGAAATTTTTTTTTTTTTTTAATTTTTCAGTTTCCTCAAAAAAAAAAAAAAAATAGACCTGCTTTTTCTCCGCCGGTCGTTATCTTCTATTGGCTGGCTGTAGCCCTTCATGGCAAAGACTGGCTGCTGGAAGCAGAGGAAAAAGAAGCAAACCGACAGATAATAGAGGCTTTGACAAAACCAAAAAAAGGGGCCAGTGGTCCCACACGGAGAAAAAACAAAGTGGCTTTACGCACTAGCCTCATAGGCAGCGACCCTCAGCATGCAACTGGCAAGGGCCTCATTGTTCCATGCACGTTGCGTTTCCGCAGCCGAACAGCAACAAAAAAAAAAGACGCCACAGGCTATGGCGCCATCCGTGGACATCGCCTGCCAAGCTGCGCGAGCAAAAAGCCAACATGGCTTTTGCGGTCTTTTTGCTTACCATTTTTTTGTTTACTAATCCGGCTTATCGACAAAACCTTATTTTGAAAAATTTTTAAGGCTGGAGTCAAGCCCAGTTCGTTTCCAACTTCAACTGCTGGCACTCGCTTCCTAACCGCATTTCATCGTACTGCAAACAAGTGAACGTACATGAGCACGGTTTAGAGTTCCTTTTTTTTTTTTACACTGCTAACACTTTTGGCAGAACAGAAAGCCAGCTTCGATAACCACCACCATGAGCACCACAAACGCTGCAAAAGAGTCTACGAAGGCCTGCAGAATATGCTACGAAGATGAGACTGAATCAGACGAAGCTTTGTTGAAACCATGTTTATGCAACACTTATGCACACAAAAGGTGTTTATTCCAATGGACCAAAGCCAAGACTAATTATGATGCCATTGACTACGAAAAAGATCTGAAATGTGAAATTTGTTCCTATCAAATTAATTATGAGATCAACCAATCAAAAGAAACAGCAGAGCAAAACCAAAATACGTGGGCAAGCTTAGCTATTGATGCGTTAATGTCGAACATTAAAGAAACCCAAAATTTTTTTGAATTAGTTTTCTTTGTAGTTTCATTTGTTCTTTTTCCATTGACTTTATTTTTATTTTTCATTTATACTTTTGACACATTGCTTCAATTTACAAGATCTCCTTTTAACCGTCATTTTTTTTTTTCGTTTCCTTCGACAATACTTATGGATTTTGAGTTTACACCTTTATACCGTAATCAGCGGTCTATCTGGCTTAACTTAAAGGCAAGTTATTTTCCAATTGACTTTTTAGGTTTTTGTGACTGCATGGTAATGCAAGGAAATAGATTTAGAAAAGCAATTTATGGTATATGGATCCATAATAATGAAGAGAACGATCAAAATTATTATATTAAATATTATGCCGCTTTATACGGAGAAGAACAAGCACAGAAGCAGTTACAAATTGACTTAGACCCGGTTGTTGAAAGCAAAAAATTAAGACTTGCCAGGCACCTTTTTGCGGTATTTTTGACTGGTGCTGTATATGTGCCTGCATTAACAGCCATATTTTTACTGGCTGAATTTATTCCTAGGTACTTTTTTAGCAAGTTTATGCTAAGCAGCCATTCTTACTATGAGCTTTATTATTCAGCTTACTTTTACTTTTTTGTTGCCGGCTTTGCCTTGTTTGTAATGCACTGGAAACAAAAATTAACAAAGGTTCCAAGCTTAACAGAATTCAAACTGCATTTCTTTTTTAAAATTTTGTTTGCTTTAGCATTTGAAGATATGTGCCAACATGCTTTATACTATTCAGGAATGGAAATTATGCAATTTATGAAGCTTTTTGAAATTAATCCTAGTGGCATTTGGTTAAAATGTTTCAGTAATCCGTTTGCTTATTTGGTCGAGATGCTAGACAATTCAATATTTCATTTTGAATCTTATTTTTCTTTCAGAGAAGGTGTGTTTTACAAATTGTTTTCTACTTATAAAGTTTATTTTGACTTAGGTGAAACGCCTGATACCTGCTTTTTTTCTACATCTAGAGTGCTTTTAGACATTTTCTTAAAGACTTTATTTAAGCTTGTCACATTTTTTGCTATTGGAGGTTTTGGTGTTGTTGCGGCTTATAACTATAACAAAACCATATTTCCTTTAGAATTAATGAGCTCATTACTGCCTTTTAATTTATTTAATACTTTACTGACCAGGGCAGCAAAATTATGTGCAGAAATGCAAACCAGCTTATTTCATGAATCATTTCTTAATAATTTGGCATCTGCTTTAAAATTGTCAAATTATTTGTTTAATTTTGACAAAACTATGGAAACAGGAAAAATTGTTTATAGAGAATCAATACCAAATGATAAAAAGGCCCAAAAAGTAGCTCTCAAAACAAACAAAACATTACTTACTGAGCCTTGCTATTCAGAACAAGAAGCATTGGTCAAATTCAACCATGGGGACAAGTTTGTAAATGCTTACTTGGTTCAAGAGGGCTTTTACGCTAAGGTTCCTAACAAATCGTCAATTTTAGATTTGGCAGATGATTGGTTTAAACCATTAGATAAACAGGGAAATTTAAAAATTGAGGAAGAAACTGATATTGATGTTTTCAATAAAGAAGAAAGCAAAGAAGAAAGTGATATTGATGTTTTCCATAAAGAAGAAAGCAAAGAAGAAACTGATATTGATTTTTTCAATAAAGAAGAAAATGACAAAAATAAAGACAAACTGATCAAAAAGAACTTGAATGAACAGTTTAATTCTTTTGATATCTGCTTTATTCCTCCTTTCTTTAAAGCGCGTTTGTATACGTTCTTTGCTATTGCTTCATTTGTTCAAAACTTTGTTGTTTTTTTTTTAATAATTTTTGGGTTTGAATTAGGAAGCAAGATCATCAATTTGATTTCTACTATTGATAGTAGACTTTCTCTTGAGAACCCATTACTGATTAACATTCCAGCAGAAGTAAAACTTACATTAAGAGTTTTGCTTGGAACTTTGGTCATATGTTATGGTTTTTCTATGCTAGTAACTGTCCTTAAAAAGAAACAAATGGCTGTTTCTTTTTTTAGTGCAAAGATTATAAATGTAATGTCAAAAGTAGCAATATTAATTGCTGTGATAACATATGTCTTTATGCTGTTTGCTGTAGGCTTAGTGTCTTTTTCATACTACTTTTCCATATTGGAGAAGTCATGGACAACAATCATTTACGATCACGGGCAAATTTATGGTAATCAAAGAATTTTCATATTTCCTTTATCTTTGTTTTTGCATGATTGGAATGTGAATTTTATTTTTGCAGTGATTATTTGTTTGTTTGCATACATAGTTGTTTTACCCACTAAATTTTACGATAAATTCTGTTCAAAGCCATCTGTCAACGTGGTAGCAGCATTCAAATACTTGATAAATAAATATGTTAGAAGAGACATGAAAATTTGGATAAATTATTGGGCTAAACCTTTTTTATTACAAATGGGAGTATTAGCTTTATACGTTCTGCTAGATGTGTGCGGCTACAGTCAAATGCCTTTGATAATAACAATGACAAAAGAAAGAAGTTTGACAGAAGCTCTCTTTTACGCAAACTTGGATTTGCTTATTGGGAATTTCCGTAATCCAATATCAATACCGTACAAGTTAGTATTCGTTTTGTATCCAGTAATCAAGGTGGCTCAAAATATTTTAAGCTTACTAAACAAGAAATGGAATTCCTGGAAAAAAGTTATATTAAACAGAAGTGTAAAAGAAGAAAATATAGTCATTTTGAACAAAGAATAATTGTTTGTTAGGGTAAGCCATTAATACTGTACAAAAGTGTGAACTTTTTAAAAATAACTAGTTATATAATCAATATATCAATCTTTTTGCCATATTTGCAGACTGTTGTCATAAAATGAACAAGTTGCCGCAATTTTATTCTGGTAATCTGCACCATAGCACATAGAATCATGACCTTTTTTTACATAGTGGGTTTCTGTAAATACTGGGGTATCTTCATAGTTTACTTTAACAATCTTTGCTCCGTTGTACATACAGCAAACAAGTAACTCGTCTGGTTGATCAGTGTCTATAAGTCTCCAGACACCACCGCCTAAATTTTTGCTTTCTTTCAAAACAGGTTTGATAACACCAGGGTACACGCTATCTCCAATCATTCTTATATCATTGATTTGAATAGAATCGTCATAAGAGCCTGTCAAAACAGAATTTTCGTTTCCTGCGTTGAAAGTTTTCCCATTTTTACCTTGCATTAAAGACGCGTTGGTTTTTATAGCTACTATTCCTGCATCGTGTATTCTGGAATTTGACCAAACAGCAGTGTCCAATCCCATTCTGGTGTCAAATAATTTTAAAGCAGCATCATCGCCACCTGTAAAAAAACAATCTTTGAAACAACCATCACCGCCAAACTCACCAGTCCAACATTCCAAACCGTGATTGTCATCAACAAATTGTATGTCTACTTCTCCGTTACCATTACTAACAGTCACTAAAGCAGCACTACCATCTGTAGCAGTGCAAAGAATTTTCAGTAGCGAAAAATCGTCTGATGTGTTTTTTATATGCAAAGATGTTAACAAAATCGAGTCATCTTCTGTGACTTGAATTGTGTTTTTATGAGTAATTTTGAAGTTTGTCTTATCAAAAAGCCAAAAGTTTAAGCATCCTGTTGAATGACTCGTGATAAAAGAAACTAAACTGTCACTTTCAAATTGACGAATAATTTTAAGATCTAAAATTGCACTCATTTTTTCGTTTGCTTGCTCATCAGTGCGTAGAATTTCTTCTTGGAGCACCAGTTCAGAGCCTTCTTTATTATTAGAAAATGAGTATCTTTCTATAGTACCGTACCTCTTACCTGTTTCTTTGACAAGATCGTAAGTCCCTACCAAAACCGTTGTGGCATCTTCAGTCAGCTGTAAACAGCATGGCGGATATTTAGTCTTGACTGAGAACAGAACATTCGTTTCTTTATCTAAATCTGACATATGTGAGTATTTTAAACGAGCAAAGAAAAAATTCTGATTTAAGCAACTTGTATCGTTTCCTTGGTGGCTCTTTATTCTATAGTCATGTGTAGTTTATACGCAGTGATGACATGAAAACATATCCTCAAAAAAAAAAGAAAAAAAAAAAACCAGATTGTTTTTTATTGTCGGAATCATCTATAGTTTATGTTGGTTCTTAGACGTTGTAGCTCGGAGATAATATTAGTCATCATCGGGCCATAGGAAAATAGGAGCATGAAAAAACAACAACAGTCAATAATATCTGCAAAACTTTACAGAGCGATCATTTTAAAACACAGGTTTTGTTGCAGAGCCAAATATTAAAGGATCTTGTTTTATTTTCTCCCATAAAACAGTTAAAATACCCTAGCAATAGATTAATTACTTCGTTTGAGCTCTGTTCATACTTTAAACAAGAAAAAAACAGCAGCATTTCCTGCAACAAAAAGCATGAAACCATTTATCACAGGACATGAAGACCTGGTTCATGACGTAAAATACGACTATTACGGGCGGCAGCTAGCTACGTGCAGCAGCGACTTAATAATAAAAATCTTTGTTTTGAACTCTTCCATAAACGAGTGGGAACTGTCAGAAAGCTTCAAAGCACATGATTCCAACATTGTTTCTTTGGACTGGTGCGCTCCGGAGTTTGGCAGGCTGATCATCAGTGGTTCATATGATGGATTTGTTAAAGTTTGGGAAGAGTCTTCTTCAGGAAAAGCATCATTATCAAACAATCCCACATCCTCAAAGAAAAAAAACAATTGGCAGCTTATAGCAAAGCTTAGTGATTCTAGGTCGCCTGTTTTCAACTGTAAGTTTGCCCCATCTTTTTTGGGGTTGAAAATAGGAATAATAGGACATGATTCACAACTCAGAATCTATACATGCAGTGATCCTTCGCATGCTTCTACCTGGGAATTAAAAGAAAGTTACAACATGATTCCAGAAGGATTTGCCCAACCAGTTGCTCATTTGCAAAGCGATTACTGCTTGGATTGGTGCAAATCCAAGTTTCTAGATGAAACTGTTGTCTGCTCTTGCCTAGACTTGCTGAGCTTTTTGCAAAGAGATCCTTTGAACAATAACAATCTGAAAAAGATATTGGACTTGTACGATCACGAAGGTCTTATAAGAGAAGTAGCATGGGCTCCTAGCATGGGAAGATCTTATGAGCTGGTAGCTACTGCTTGCCAAGATGGATATGTCCGTGTTTTCAAAGTAACAGGAATAAATAGTTTAGGGAACGTACCTCAATTGAAAAATGAAATCAATGAGACTGAAGCAAGTCCAAATAGCTTGCAAAAATACTATCATAACACACAGTCACCTAATTTCAAAGTTGAGCTTGTAAGCAAAAATGACGACCATAAAGCTGAGGTATGGTCTGTTGCCTGGAACTTGACTGGCACAATCCTATCTTCTTCAGGAGATGATGGAAAAATCAGATTGTGGAAAGAGTCGCATATGGGTGAATATAAATGTGTCAGTGTAATGACTCCTGATTAATAGTGGTAAATGATTCCAATAAAAATGCACTTGCCATTAAATAATTATATAGTTAGATCCACATGCAATAATCTTTTAACCAGATAGAATAGATTTGGATAGAGGTGAAACAAATATTATTTTTATTTTTTTTTTATTTTACAAGTTTGCTTACATTTCTGGAAATATTTTGATGATCAAGTAGGTAATAAACAAACCACAAAGCATAACTACAATGGAAGTCAAATAAAAAAGAATTCCAAGTTTACTTTTGCTAAACGTACCAAGCTTCTTCCCTAGCATCTGGAGCCTTTCACCATTTGACATCAAATTTGTTTCCGTCTTTTCAATAATGTCTTTATCTGATGAGTCTAGTTGCTTTTTAAATGCAACCGTGCTCGTTTTCAAATTATGAGTTAAATTTTCCAACTCTTTGATCATGTCTTCGTGATTCTGCTCTTCAATTTCGTTTTCCTGATCTGAACTCAAAACGCTTTTTTCTTCTGTTTTATTTTTGAAAAAAAGTCTTTGCTTTAGCGCATATAGTTCTGATACTTCTATGCTTTCAGTTTCATCACTGCTATATTCATTTTCCTCATTGTATGGGGCAACCTCGTCGTTCATCGGTGAATTAAAATCTAATTCTTCCTCCAAACCCCATCCATCACTTATATCCCCGCTGAAATCATCTAAAATTTCATTGCTTTCTTGGTGTTTGAGGTTTTCAAATTTTTGATTATTGTTTTTTTGAAGCAACTTAAATTCAGTCATGGCATATTTTGCTTGGTAATCAGCTATTGACCCATAGCCAAATAAAAGCTCTCTATCTGTAGCAATTTGTTTCAAAAAGTCAGAGTTTAAGTTCTTGTTGCTCAATAGCTTAAAAATGACTGCTTTTTTGATCGTTTGCTCTTTGATTTTTTTAAGCTCTGAGTAGTTTTTTACAACTAAAAGTTCAGATATTTCATCGTCTTTGTATGCAGTACTTGCTTTGAGAGGCAGCTTGATGTACGGATCACTAAAAGCCTTAATAGAGGTCATTGCCGTTTTTTTTTCTTTATTTTTTGTTTGAATTAAACTTTCAAAACCTTTGTAGTATAAATTTTGGCCAGAGCAAATTAAAGAATTTCCTTGTCGTTTGGTTTCCTGAATATCCTTACTGATTGTATGAAAGCGATTAACTGAGCCAGCCAGTAGTTTTAAATAAATAAGTTAAGAAAAAAAAAATTGTATATACATCTAACAAATTAAAAAAAAAATACCAATCATTGGTGAAAACGTGATGCAAATGGCTTTTCTTGTTCCTGTGTAGCGATGACAAGTGTCTAATAGAGGACATTCACATTTAAGCAAAGCATTGGCAGAATCCTAGACCGTAAAAGGAACCTCACAGCTACTGTGTTCAGCAGCACATATCTGATGTGAATTGTGCAAATTACACTTACTCTAATTCCAAAAAATATATATTCATAACTACAAACCTAAACTAACTCAATGTCTCCTTGCTTACTAGCAACAGTTGATTCAAACTCTCTGCTTACACCAGCTAAAAGCTCTTTTCTGATTTCTTTAGCCATTTCTTTGTGACCTCTTTGTCTTAGTACTTCAAGCAAAAAGTCTCTTTGATCTTGGGTTATATCGTTTTTATACTTGGTGGCAAAAGATAAAAAGGCCTTGTGCCATACCAAAGGAAGAACCTCGCTATTTTCATTTAGTTCTTGGCCATCAAGAACATTTCTGAATCTCATGAAATAAAATACACACTCGTCAATGACCTGGTAAGGAAGAGCGTATTTCTTTTCCAGCAAAACTCTTATGAAAACCATGTTGGCATTAGTCATGTCCCTATCTTGGGACAGCAGCCAACTCAAGGCCGCAGAGGAATGAAGAACAGGAATGGAGACTTTGGCCAAAACAGAGCCAACCAGCAAAGCTTCTCTTGAATTACAGCTTTCTTGCTCAAGCAACGGGAATAAGAATCCTTTGAAAAAAGCAGCTGGCTTATAAAGCGATTTTCTCATGGCTCTATAGGTATGGTACGAAACATCGTGCTTTTCTCTTTCAGCAACCTCTTGAAGGAATCTTGGCAACAAAACTATGTTCAGGAACTTTGCGGCTTCTTTTGGCCCCAGATTGGAAACAAACAGCTTTGTTGCTTCGTACATTACATGCGGAGTCCATGTTTCAGGTTGAAGAACATACAAGATGTCTTGCCAGTTCTTCAAAGAAGGTAAAATTTTAAACAGCTTTGGCAACTTACCGTGGGTCCAGGTAGTCAAAATTTGCTGAATGATACTATAGGCTTTGATAATTTTTGGAGGCAAAGCAACACCTTCGTCTCTGCTTGGGGCTGCACCAAAGTCATTCATGTCGTCGTTGTTGCTATGGGAAACTTGTTGCATTTCTTTAGCTTTGATAGAATTCAAAATCTTGTCAGCTAGAGTCAACCCAGGTGCAGCTTGAGTTTTAGTGCTTTTTTCCAAGTACTCTTCAAGTATTCTGGCTTCTTCAGGATCAACTTCAGCAAAATCATTTTCAAATTCGTCAATGTCGTCATTGTATTCCAAGTAGTCTTCCTCAAACTCACTCAATTCTTCTTCTTCTTCCTCGCTTGATTCAACTTTCAAGTTGTTTTCTTCGCTCAAATGCTTTCCTGTTTCTTCAAAGTGAATCTCATCCTGTTGCTGCTTGGCCATATCCAAAATTTTCTTTGTTTGCTTGCTGTTGATGAAGGTTTCCTTGTCCTCTTCGTCCTCGTCGCTGTTCATGTCTTCCTTCTTGTTGCCATGTCTGTATTGTTGCTTTTTGCTAACAACGTTGCTTTCCATCAAAGGCTCATGCTTAACAACTCTTTTTCTATTAGATATTCTACCCATTTTATAATTACTCTGGTATTGCTTGTATGTGGTTGGTAATTGATGTTAAAGATGACACCGAAACTGCTTGTGCGTTGTTGCTACAAAGTGATTTTCAGGTTTTTTTTTTGACCTCTTGTCTGTTTCGTCTGATGTACTTATAAATAAAGAAAAACCATCCAAATACCGTTCCTTAACCAAACATTTTAAATTCTAAATGTTAATTATCAGTCTACTTAGCGAAGAGAAGAAAAAATTAAAAATATAAAAAAAAATTCATAGATGCAAATTTGGGCTAACAAGGAACACGGATCGTGTATTGCCCTTTTGGGAAACAGCCCAGGTCAGCGAACACAGGGGCCTCAGCTTTGACTTTTAGCTTTTAAAAAAGAAAAAAAAAAAAGAAACTTTCCATGCTACCGCTACCATGCATTCTATTTTGTTCACTTTTTTTGATTTAAAGGGCTCGTGTTATTCGTAAACCTAAATTCACTGCATTGCTTTTTTTCAGTTTTAAAAACAGGATTTTTAATATAATCATGAGCGTCGATGTTGAAATGATGTTTTAATCAAGTTTAGGGGGTTTTTCTTTGGCTTAGTGCAGTGGTGACTATTAAACTTAAAAAAGAAAAAAAAAAATGAGAAAAATGATGAATAAACAGATTTAAAGAAACCATACATATTGAAAGAAATGGCCGGCGTTAAAAGATCTATAAACGACACAGCCACTGCTACAACCAAAAAGACCAAGACCCAGGTTGCCCCAATTAATGAAGAGCAACTTTCTTACTACAGACAACTGAACCTGTCTTTGGAAAAGCCTCTAAAAGTGTACACATTTGGTTCTGGGTCTATGTGTGAACTTGGATACGGCCCACTAGCTAAAAACAAAGAAATCAAAAGACCAAGACTGAATGTTTACTTGAAAGACATTAAAGTAAGCTCTATTGCTGCAGGGGGTATGCACTCTTTGGTGTTGACTTACGACAATGAAATCTATTCTTGGGGTAACAACGACATGAGCGTATTGGGAAGAGACACTGTAACAAACGCTACTGTTTCTTTGAAAGATGCAAACGCTGCGGCCGCCAGTGATGACGATGATGACGGTGATTTAAACGACTTGGAAAGCACCCCAGGAAAAGTTGAAAACTTACCAAAAGATAACGGAAGAATTGTCCAAATTGGTGCAACTGACAACTTGTCCATTGTTTTATACGAAAACGGTGATGTTTACGCATGGGGAACTTTCAGAAACAACGAGGGTATTTTAGGTTTCTACAAAAAAGAAATCAAAATACAGAAAACTCCATTCAAAATTTCATTAACATTTTTAAAAGATAGAAAAGCCAAAATTGTTCAAATTGCCACTGGTAAAGACCATGTTCTGCTTTTGGATTCTTACGGCACTGTTTACGCTTGGGGTACTCACCAGCAAGGTCAACTAGCAAGAAAAGTAATGGACCACCATGCTTTGGCACACCTGTTCCCACAACGTGTTGTTTTTAAATCAAGAATCAAGGAAACCATTAAGGCTGTTTTCAGTGGTGAAAACCACTCTTTTGCCGTTTCACACAGTGGTCATTTATATGCCTGGGGTTTGAACCAATTTGGCCAGTGTGGTACTGACAAAGACTTGCAAGACGGAGGGCTTATTTACACTCCAAAAAAAGTTTTATTGCCAAGTGACGTCAACGATGCTTCTGAAATCAAGCTAATTGCTGCCGGTGAACATCACTCTTTGATTTTGTTGAACAATGGAAAAATACTGTCTTTTGGAAGAAGAGATATGTTTGAAATTGGTTTGAGCAATGATCAGATCCCAGAAGAAAATGCTTATTTGGATCCAACAACTAAGAAAATAAGATCCGTTCCTGTTCCAACATATATTCCAATTGATAAGAAATTTGTTAATGTTGCTGCCGGCTCTCATCACTCTTTAGCAACCACCGATTCTGGTTTATTATACAGTTGGGGCTTTGGTGAAACTTACGCCTTAGGGTTGGGCCCAGCCGGGGAAGATGTAGAAACTCCAACCAATGTTATGAATACTGCTGTTAAAGAAATGAAAATTTTGTACGCCAGTGCTGGTGGTCAATTTTCATTAGCTGCTGGTTATGATTTGACCGAAGAAGAACTTGAAAAAAGAGAAGATGAAGAAGAGTAATTGTAATAATGCTGCTTTGGTTTTACCAGTAAAAATTTTTTTTGCTTTGTTCACATATATACACATTTGAGATTATAAACATATTTTTACAAATATAAACAACATTAGTACTGTTTGTTTTTTTTTTTTTTTAAAAAAAATAATAGCAATCAATATCAGTAATCAGTTTTGGCGTGTTTTGTTGGTTGATCATAGTGATTACAAAATGAACTCTTCGCACGAATGACATTAGTTATCCATTCTTGCTTTGAATCCTGATTTTATCAAATGCTTTTTAACTTCTTTAACAGTGTACTCGTTTCTGTGGAACATACCTGCTCCTAAGCAAGCATCGCAAGATGTTTCTTTAAAAGCGTCTTCAAAATGTTCCGGAACACCAGCTCCAGACGAGGCAATAACTGGGATTGAAACAGCAGATTTACAGTGGTTAATAAGTTCAAAATCATAACCACTGTTACTACCGTCTTTGTCAATGCAATTCAATAAAATTTCACCAGCTCCTAAGGCCTCACATGCTCTTACAAACTCGTATACCCCAATGTCTCTAGATTCCCTTCCTCCTTTTATAGTGCACTGATACCAGCAATACTCTTCCCCATTAGGGCCTTTAACATTAGTTTTCAATGTTTTATGTTTGACATCTTCAGGCTTGGAAACATAAACTCTTTTTGGATCAACGGATATAACAACTGCTTGGGCACCAAATTTCTTGGATATGGTTTCAATAGGACTCTCGCCAGTGCCTTTGCAGCCGTTGGCATAAAAGTCTTCCGCTGCGTACACAGCATCAGTACCAATACTGACTTTGTCAGCCCCAGATCTGAAGTACAAAGAAGCAACCTCATCTGCTTTTACAATAGTCCCATCAGTATCAACAACGTCTTTAATACCACCACCAACGGTTAAAGGAACAAAACATGTTTCAGCAGCTTTAGACAAAACTTCAAGCATTGGAAGATCTTTCAAAGGACAGTTTCTGAAAGAAGTTATGTTCAAGAAGGTCACTTCATCAGCCCCTTGTTCGTAGTATTGCTGTGCTAAAGACACAGGCTTACCCAAGTTTCTAACATCACCACCTTTTTCAGATTTTTCTCTTACATCATACTGATCACCCTTTGTGACTACTAGGTCGCCTTGATCATTTGATCTGACATCTAAGCAAGCAATGATTCTTCTGGCCAAACCGTAGTTAGAATAGTCATTAACTTTTTCTTTTTTTTCTTGTTCAGAGTATACTGATGTGTCAAATGGTGCGCTGTTGCCATTCAAAAATGCATCTATGTATTCCAAACCTGCTTTGCCTGATTTCTCAGGATGGAACTGGCTTGCAACAACGTTGTCTTTCCACATAGCAGCAATAAAAGTTTCATCACCGTATTTGGTCTTGACAATTTTCCATCCGTCGATTTCGTTTGCAGCTTCTAACTCTTTGGGTAGAATGGCAGCATACGAGTGAACAAAGTAATATCTTTTGTAAGGATCAAGATTATAAAAGAAATTGTCGCCAACCAATGTGTTCCAGCCAATTTCAGGAACAGGTTTGCTTGAGTCATCAAACTTCTTCAAGTACAATCCTTCTTTTTCGCCAAAGTAGTTTAGACCTTTAACTTCAGGGCTTTCTTCAGACTTTGAAAAGAAGGCTTGCAGGCCAACACAAACACCCATGATCATACCGCCGGCTGCAATGTACTCTCTGATAGGCTCTTCTAAACCGCTTTCATACAGTTTTTGCACAAAATGACCGTAGTTTCCAACACCTGGAAAGATGACTTTGGTGTGTTTTCCATTTGCCTTTGGGAACTGAGAAGGCTTGGTGATTAACTTCACTTCATGCTTTAGGTATTTGCAGGTATTGATTAAAGACTTCAGGTTTCCTGAGCCAACATCAATGACGTATACTGTTTTTTCCAATTCCATTGCTCTTGTTAGGTATATGCGTGTGCGCCTTGTTGCTATGGTGTATCTTGGTCTCACCGCAATCGTCATTCTTATTCTCAGAACATAATTTTCAATTTTAAAGAAAACGGAGTTGTGATGACTAAAGCACAGCTACAGAATGATTTTTTTTAAACTTTTTTCAAGCCGAAGGTTAAATACAAAAAAAAAAAATTAGAAAAATTTTCTTTGACTCACTTGCCTGTGCAAACCCTAATGGCTCATCACATGACTGCCTGAGCTATAATCAGCATGTTAGAATGAGTCATCTCTATGATGGGCACGGTGAGATCTAGCTTGCTCTGTTAACTAGCTGAGCTAAGGCCCTTTTTTTGTTAGAGTAAAAGCTTTTAGTTGCTACTGGTGCCTGCTGCACGTTAGATGCGCAACCTATGCCGGAATTGACACATGGAGTCTGACATGCCGCATTGTGGTAAGCGATGATTGCACTCCAGCTAAGGGTCTTGTTTTTCACAATACTTCTTATTCTTCTTTCTGCAGCGTGAAGCCAGCGCTGCAAAACACTGCATAGCATGCCGGCCGGTGCATATAAGAAAACTTAAAAAGTCTGAAAGTTAGTTATATCCTACTTATATATAAATATTTATAAAGCTCTTCTGGTCTTGACGGCATCGGCTAATTGCTTCAAAACAACTTCGGTTGTTTCCCAAGAAATGCAAGCATCGGTAATGGAAACCCCGTACTTCAATCCGGATTTGCCTTCTGGAGAAACTGGTTGGTTTCCTTCGTTGATATTACTTTCAATCATAACACCAACAATTGACTTGTCACCGGCAGCAATTTGTTGGCAAACAGAATCGTTGACTTTAGGCTGGTTTCTGTAGTCTTTGTTAGAGTTACCGTGAGAGAAATCAATCATGATACCGTTGGAGCCTTCAGGTAGCTGGGCCTTGGCTTCAGCAACGGATTCAGGGTCGTAGTTGGTACCCTTTTTACCACCTCTTAAAATGACAAAACAGTCCTTGTTACCTTTGGTGGTGGTGATGGCAGCAATACCGTGCTTGGTAACACCCATGAAGTGGTGGCTGGAAGCAGCAGACTTGCAAGCGTCGATAGCAACACCTAGAGTACCGTCAGTACCGTTCTTGAAACCAATTGGGAAAGATAAACCAGAAGCTAGTTCTCTATGTAGTTGGGATTCAGTGGTTCTAGCACCAATGGCACCGAAAGAAACTAAGTCGGCTAGGTATTGAGGAGAAATGGTGTCTAGCATTTCAGAACCAATAGGTAGACCCAAAGAGGTTAGGTTGACGAACAATTGTCTGGACATCTTTAGACCTTTGTTGATATCGAAGGTGTTGTTCACATCAGGGTCATTGATTAGACCTTTCCATCCAACAGTGGTTCTTGGTTTTTCTAAGTAGGCTCTCATGATGATGCACAATTCACCGTTTAATTCATCAGACAACTTTTTTAGTCTTAAAGCGTATTCTTGAGCAGCGTCTAAGTCGTGAATAGAACATGGACCAACAACGACTAGAACTCTGTCGTCTTTACCATGGACAATGTCGGAGGCTTCTTGTCTACCTCTCTTGGCGGTTTCAAAGCAAATGTCACTGGCTTTGATTTCGTTTTGTAGGTAGGCTGGGGAAACCAGAGGTTGGTAGTTGGAGATTCTAACGTCTTCTTGGTCGATCAATTCGCTCATTGTTTTTTGTGGGTTTGCTGAAAAGGGTTTGTGCTTTTTTTTTTGCTTGGTCTTTTTTAATTATTGTTTCTTTACGTATCAAATTTGATCAAAAAAAAAACTTTAATTTGTCCATGCCTGCTTATATAGTGAAAAATTAACCCTGTCAAAACAGATTGAATCAAAAAAATCATCAGCTGAGCAATGAGTCAATGAGTCAGTGTTTCATACCGAAGAAAGGATAAACAAAAAGTGGACCTTTACCTCCAATTAATGATGTATACTAAATATTGACTTTTTGAAAGAGAGAGAGAAAAAAAAAGAAGAAACATGATATTAGCAATTTATTTAAATAAATTATAGACAGCTGGAGAGCCAGATCATTCGTGCATTTCTTTTTTTTTTTATTATTAATTTTATTAATTTTTTTTTGTTCATGAACAAAAAAATTTTTCAGACTTTTCGGCGTTTTGTTCACCTTTTTCGGCTGTTGCCACATGCTTTTCGTTGTACGTGAAACTGTTACTAAGCGATCGCCAGCGTGGATTGGTCATGCATAGAAAACATTAAAAAAAATATATATTTGTGGTAGCTAACATGGAAAGAGAGCACGTGTGTAAAAAAGTGTTATTTCTTTTTTTCAAGTTCAAACACCAAATTAACGTATCCCTTATTTTTTTTTTTGGACTACACAAAGTGCAAGTATTTTTTTTATTTTGCTTTTAATTTAGTTTTACTTTACTAAAAATTTATATTTTTTTTTAAAGTTTACATTTGTTTAAGTTGAGTGTAATCATTGACATGCACATGTGACTAGAACACTGGGGTCGCTACCACATTACATTCGCATTTACAAGCATATATATAATGCAGGTCTACTCAGAGTACTCAGGCAACGTGATGGTCGAGTACATGTTCGATGTGATCAAATAAACAGGCAAGCACAGGGAAAACTGCTTCTTGAGTCTTACACCCTTGCCCTCTGCCGAGCTGCGGTCAGCCTCCACGGAGAGGTGAATTCTTAGCTTATGGGAAATGCTTACCAAGTTCTTTACTTCCTCGCCCACCTCGTCTTTTAAAATGTTGTGTTCGTCGTAGTGCGGAATTAGGCGGTCAGCAGCAAAACTTTCAAACAGCTCTCGGTGATCAGCAAAAACAGGGTCGTAGAACGACAAATCGCTTTTCACTGCCACATCTTCTACTATTACCTCTTCCTTTTTCTCCTTCAGCTTGAAGCTTTTACGCCAAATGTCGTGCATAAATATCTTCTTGTACTTTTTTTGCTCAATTTGAGCTTTGTCGTAGTTCTTGTTCACAACTCTTTTGGTATATGGAAAGCAGTAGTGCTGCTCAAGACTAAGCACACAGTTGGTTATGTACCAGTCGTTTTTGCACGTGATTCCCTTTTTAACGGTGAAGTAAAACTGGAAAGGCTCGTTAAGAATAATTGTTTTCGATGATAGGAAGACGTCGTAGTACAACTTTGGGCAAGTTAGCTCATCTTTCAACAGCTTTAAGTTAAAAATATGGCTGCAGTTTTGAACATTTAGCTTTTCAAATTCATTCTCTTTTAAGTACTCGTCCTCGTCAACGAGGTCTGAAACTTTAAAGTCAAGGTTTTTTACATTTTTGTATCTGACCAGCCAATGCTGCCCGTTATCATGGGATTTCTTGTTATTCACCGTTAGTGGGTTGTTCAATTTGTACACCGAATCGTTTTGGTCTATCAAGTTACAGACAGACGGCTCTAGGGTTTTAAGCATGATTACTTTTTCATTTAAAACAATGTTTCCAAGGTTTATACAGTTCGCGTACATCTCTATTCTGTAGTCAATTTTTCCGTATTGACTGTTTAGACTTGACGGAAATTCAGTAGAATCAACTAAAAGCTCAAAAAAAAGCTTTTTATTGTCGTATACGACCAAGCATTCGTCTTCTTGGTTCGTGTTTGCAATCAAATCAATTTCCTTTTGGATAAACGGTTTTGTTACCCTTAAACCGTTTATAGATTCAGTAGCTGCTGCCAAACTATCATGCACAACTTCTTTACTTTTTATGTTCTCAGTGAGTATTGTGTGGTTGTAAATAAGTTTGTATCCGCATAGCTTTACTTTAAGGTTTGAAAACATCAAGCAGGAAACAGGATTTTTATTAGTAATATCAATGGACCCTTTCAAGAGGTTTGTTTTTCCTTTAGTAAAAGAATCACTGAGTTTCAAAAACTCTGGCTGTCTGGTTTTACTGCTATCTATGTGAGCTGAGCCTGTGGTTTCGCTGTACCGGCTGTCAACTCTGAGTAAGCCATCTGAAGCTGTCCCGTCGCTTCCAGCAGGCAACTTAGTTACTATTTTGTCATTTGCAACCTCTGAGTGATTCTGTGAGCTATTGTCTGTTTCATTTGTTAGAAAAACTGAAAATCTTCTTACTGTAGGAGATGCCTGTGCTTGGGCGCTTGGGTTTTTGCAAGTCACAGTGGGAAATAAAATCACTCTTGGGTCAGTGTTTAGCGCCTTTTCATACTGGTAATTTAAAGACAAAGGATCCGAAACATCGCATTTGTTCAAAGGAGACACTGATTTTTGCTTGTCCAGAGGGCTTGTGCTTTCAGAATCATTCAAATCAAAAAAATTTGAGTTAAAATGGTGATCTTTGTCACTGCTGAGGCTGCAGTTTTCATCATTTACACATGCATTGTTTTCTTCGTTTGCCGCCAAAGTTTTGTTTTTGTAGCTGATCAATTCTTCAATTACTGAGGACGCAACACTCGATCTCCTTTTTGAGTATGAGCTTATACTGTTTTTGTTTTCTCTTTTTGAAAACAGAGAGTTGTCTGAAG
Organism: Hanseniaspora hatyaiensis (nom. inval.); assembly: GCA_030573555.1. Taxonomy (NCBI): domain Eukaryota; kingdom Fungi; phylum Ascomycota; class Saccharomycetes; order Saccharomycodales; family Saccharomycodaceae; genus Hanseniaspora; species Hanseniaspora hatyaiensis (nom. inval.). The sequence continues at coordinate 68,536 of JAJMDM010000001.1, forward strand.
AAACTGTAACAATAGAATCCGACCGGTCTTCGCAGCTGTTATACCTGCTTCCTAAACTTAGTTCAATGGAGCATTGCTTATTTTTAAATTTGTTGCAAATAGGGTTGTTAATGTTGTTGAAGGCATTGTAGTATATTTTTTCTATAGACTTTTGGTTATCTTTTTTGGTCAGCAGAAAGGTGTTTTTGATTGTTTGCTTGATGTCTTTGCTCAAAGGAACATTTGCCGCACAGTCGCAGTACGCTGGCGGCAGCAGCTTTAAATTAAATGACTTTATTTTTTTTAGGTTATTCTGAATGTTCTTATGGTTTTTTTCATTGGACATGACATTGCTTTTGAAGATGTTGAGGGTTTTGAAAATTTTTAAATTGTTTTGCTCGTCTAGATCTACAAAATTACCCATAATGATTATTGAATTGTCATTGCCTGAGACAATGTCTTTTTTATCAATATTAGCTGAATTAATCAAGCACATTTGATGAAGTTGTTTTTTTCTGGATGCTTCTGAGTTTTTCTTGGTTGTTGTTTGTAACTATTTTTTTTTAAAAAAAAGGCAACTCTTTCTGACTTGTTCTTGGCTGTTGTTATAAGAAAAGTAAGGAATGCAGAAAGACAAAAAAGTGAGCACAAATCTTGGTTTAGTTGGACAAAAAAAGCTATGGATCCAGAAATAAAAAATTGGACTGAGGTTAATAATTACAAAAAAGAAAAGCAGAAATGTCAAAAACAAAAATGAAAACAAGCTTAGATTGCAGTTGGGAAGGCTTGTTTGTGTGTATGGGTCTTGATTTAGAGTCTTCTGTTCACTGTGACATACTGTTGAGAAAAAAAAAAAGCTGTGAATGTTTGCTGATTCAGACTGCAGATGGTGCATGAATGCCACTTCAAACAGCGCTGACCCCTTCTGACCAGCGAGACCCTTTCTGCCCCAACAAGCAGCTTATAAACAAAAGCCTGTGCGTTAACAGATGCTCATACGTAATCTGATCTACGACTTAGCAGACTCCTCAGCCAGCAATCGAGGCTGCGATAATCATCGATACTTCAAAGGCAATCAAAAAGAAGAAAAAAAAGACCTGATACCGAGGAGAAAAGGAAATCAAAGGCAGACTTGGTGGTGCTTGTTCCAAGCCGTGTTCACGTCTCTGGCAGACAAAAAGACGTAATGATTTACTAGGTTTGAGCGCTGCCGCGGGACAAAGCTGAACAAAAATAAGGGAATAATCATCGTTGCACTGTAACTTTTAAACATGATTCACGCATTTGGTGACGTCTGCGCAGGGGACAAACTAACAAGGGAAGTGAAGGGTCCTCCGCTTATGGTTGAACAGGTGCGGGAGACATGGGCAGTGCAGCCACACATGGGGGGATGGCAGCGCTTTTTTCTGCGGATTATAGGGGCTGTGCATATCGTGTGCGGCTGAAGACGGCGCGGAGGGTCATGCATGCCGCTTTTGTAGCCTGCCAGCTGCGGTTATAAGCCATCGCCTACTACATGCACACTGCGACGTCTGGCTGGTGCAGTCTGTGCATGCGGCTGTTGGTGTGTGCTGTGTTTCCGTGCTGTCTTTGCATGCCGCTTTTGGTGTGTGCTGTGTTTGCGTGCAGTCTTTGCATGCGGCTTTTGGTGTGTGCTGAGTTTGCGTGCAGCCTTCGCACGTGCTGCCCCTGGCGCTGTGGCCGCCCCACCGTGTTTTGGCCGCGTTGGCTCCGTCTATTTTCTGGATTCCAGAATATCCCTTGCCGCTTCTTTCTGCACATCTTCCTCAGCAGTGGCTGCTTTGCCACGATGCATTTCTCAGCAGGCCACACGCCCCAGCAGAAGAGCACCAAGGCTCAGTGGATGCACGCTTCCTGCTCGGTTAACTCCGAGGGACTAATCGCCGCTTTTTCCGTTTTCTACTCTTTTCTCTGCGCTACCAACACGCCGCACATTTATTCATTTTATTCAGCCACCGGTTCCCATCAGTTCCATGTAAACAAAGCTACGCGTGAAAAGAGCGTTTTAAATTCATTTATTCACTTTTTTTTTTTTCGAGTTTTTAAATAGTAGACAATAAACTCACTCAAAGCGATGCATGGTGCATTACTATGAATGGCTAAGAAAGTTCAGTTTTTTTGGTGTTGAAAAGAGAACATATACACCAAACCATATCCCCATTTAGCTACCGAACATGGCAAAGAGATACTACGAAGCATCCAAAGATGGAACAAGAGTCACCTCAATCGGAATCAATCCAAAAATCAGCAGAGAAAAAATAGATGAAACACTCAGCATGAGCACTTTGATGAAGCCCTTCACTGTTCCGTACCACAACACTATCAAGAGAAACGAAAACGTGTGGGAAGGCGCAAATGACAGCAGGCAGATGAGGGCATCCAAAAGAAAAGCTAGTGAGGCCCTCCACAATTTGAACAACGAAGACGCGAACGATGCTTCAACAGCAGAAGAAGACATCGACTACATGTACGACGGCCGGAGCCAAATGAAAAAAATAGACGCTTTAAGCTCTAAAAACTTGAGAAGAATCCAGGAATCCCGTAAGCCCCTTGACCAACTGACATTTAAAGTTCCAATCAAAAACTACAAGAGAACACATATCATGGACTACACGCTGGGCAACAGACCCCGTGTTCAGCTGGAAAATTTGAAAGCAAGACCACTTCACGATCCTTGCGGAGATTTAGCTATTTTATTGTACGATCCGACCGCTGATGGTGACATGCCAGATCTGTCAGTCGAAGACGACATGAAGCAGCTAGAACTCAAGAGGCAAGAGGAGTTGCTCAATGACCCAAAGAAAATGAAAGAAGAGCAAAAGAGGCTAGCAAAGCAGCTGAAAAACGCTGCTCTCAAGCTTGAAGAAGAAGCTGCTATGAAGCAAAAAATTGTTGCCAATGGTATCATTGCAAAGAAAATGTCCAATGGTGTAGAAAACAAGTCTTTAAGCGCATTACTTCCGCCTGTGTTTACAATCAGTGAAGAAGAAAAAATGAAAATACTACAAAGCCAGCCTAATGTCCCAATTGTTATTGACCCGAAGTTAGCCAAAATTTTGAGACCTCATCAAGTTGAAGGTGTCCGATTTTTATACAGATGTGTTACAGGGTTGGTAATGCAGGATTTCATGAGAAGAAATGATATTCTTGAAGGCATACACATTCCTTCCATAGCTGCTGAACAAGACGACGACGAAGAAGAAGAAGAAGAGGAAGATGAAGGCATGGCTGATTTCATTGTTGATGATGATGGAGAGAAAATGACTGATGATGTTGTAACCAAAGTTGTAAGCAAAGCAAGAAACGCCTACGGATGCATTATGGCTGACGAAATGGGTCTGGGAAAGACTTTACAGTGTTTAGCTCTGCTGTGGACGCTTATTAAACAAGGTCCAAGAGGAACCCCTATGATCCAGAAAGCCATTATTGTGTGTCCCTCTTCACTTGTGGGCAACTGGGCCAATGAAATTGTTAAGTGGCTTGGCCCTAATACCCTGACTCCTTTAGCAATGACCGGAAAAAAGCAAGCTACTGGTGGGCTGTCTCCACAAGATGCAATAAAGGCTTGGGCAGCAGCAGAAAACAGACAGATCACAAGACCTGTTCTTATTATCTCATATGAAACTTTAAGGCTGAACATCAAAAACTTGAATAACTGCGAAGTTGGTCTATTGTTGGCAGATGAGGGGCATAGGTTGAAAAATGAAGAGAGTTTAACATTCAAAGCTCTTAATAGTATTAATTGCAATAGAAGAGTCATTTTGTCAGGTACACCCATTCAAAATGATTTATCTGAGTATTTTGCTTTGCTGAACTTTTCCAATCCTGGATTATTAGGAACCAGAACCGATTTCAGAAGACATTTTGAGACACCAATTTTAAGAGGAAGAGACGCAGATGCTGACGATGACGAGATAGCCAAAAGTGACCTGAAATTAAAGCAGCTGTCTGAAATAGTCAGTAAGTTTATTATAAGAAGAACCAATGACATTTTAGCCAAATATCTTCCTTGCAAGTACGAACATGTTATTTTTGTCAAACTAACACCATTTCAGGAAGATGTCTATAAAGACTATGTATCCTACTGTGGACTTGACAATGTAAGCCTTGACGATCCTGATGGCTTAAGTAGCAAGAAATCAGCTAGCGGAGAGCCTTCACTAAAAGCAATAGGTGTTTTGAAGAAGTTGTGCAATCACCCTGACCTGATTGACATTGAGAAAGAACTGCCCGACTTTGACAAACTGCCTGATGACTACAAACCTGCTGACTTCAACAGAGTGCGCTCATCAAAAGTTCAGCATCAGTACAGTGGTAAATTTGCAATTCTGTATAGAATGCTAAAATCAATAAGATCAGAGACAGACGACAAAATAGTTTTGATCTCTAACTACACCCATACTTTGGATTTGATTGAAATTTTTTGCAACATGTATCAGTATGGGTTTATAAGATTAGATGGTACACAAACAGTTAACAAAAGATCCAAAATTGTTGATAGGTTCAATGATCCTAACAACACTAATGATTTTATTTTCTTGCTAAGTTCCAAAGCTGGTGGTTGTGGTATCAACTTGATTGGTGCCAACAGATTGATACTGCTTGATCCTGATTGGAATCCAGCCTCTGACCAACAAGCGTTGGCAAGAGTGTGGAGAGATGGGCAGAAAAAAGATTGTTTCATATACAGATTCATCACCACTGGCACAATTGAAGAAAAAATTTATCAAAGGCAATCAATGAAGATGTCTTTGTCTTCATGTGTTGTTGATGAAAACGATAATGTTGAAAGACTGTTTTCTGCTGATAACTTGAGAAAGTTGTTCAAGTATAACGGTGCATCAAGTTGCGATACTCATACCACGTTTAATTGCAAAAGATGTGTGAAAGGCCAGCAAAGAAAGCCTGCCGAAGCAATGCTTTATGGTGACGCAACTACATGGAATCACCTTAACCACGAGGCATTGAAAAATACAAATGACCATTTGCTCAAAAACGAGTATCACCACAATGAAGTTACTTATGCTTTCCAGTATATATCCCATGTATAATATTTAATGTTCTTTTTCTTCCCATATACGTCTAACAAAACTGTAGATTTAAGTTGTCCCTTCTGTCATTCTCGTAGAGTTACGCTATTTACCACTAAGGCTTCCACAAGAAAAAGTTTATGCCACCATTTAACACTCCAAATAAAACATTTGCCATATTGCCATAGTCAATCAATATCTCTTGTAGTGACTAATTTACGTTAGAATGAGGTGAAAAGGGGGGAAGTGGTATACTTAATGGCCAGTTTGCTAGGGAAAAAACGCAATCCTTTAAAGTTCTTAGGGGGTTTTCTTCTTCTTCTTCTTTTTCTTTTTTTTTTTTTTTTTTTTTTTTTTTTTTTTTTTTTTTTTTTTTTTTTTTTTTTTTTTGAAAAAGAACCATAAATATATCAAACTTGAGTTCAATGTGGGTGCTTTAGAGGTAACTATTCTCTAATACAACCAAACAACACCCACAAAGATAAGCATAATGGAACAATTTTTGAATGGTGCTGGAAGCAAAGCGTTTGATATTGCGGTGAAGTCTGGGGTATCATTTGCTACTTCGTTTGCTATGAAAAAGATGACCAGAATTATAGATGATCAGTTGAATAAAACAATCAACAATATGGTTGAAAAAACACCCTTAGGTTCCGGCAGCAACAAAGACAGTAGCAAAACAGTCTCATTGGAAAAACTCAAAGTGTTAAGGGACAGAATAGATTTGAAAATCAACATTTTAAACAGCGCACTAGAGGAAATTGTTGCAGTGTCAAAATCCAAAGGAATGCACGGTGTTCAGATAACGCAAAAATGCAACCTTTTGATCAATCCTTTGATAAATGACGTTGAGGATTGGATCAGCAAAGAGGAGCACGACATCGAAACCAGTATGGCCAAATTAGAAACGGACATTGACAGCGTGTGCTCATATGTGCAGCTGGCATTGCAGACTTTGTCATCTAAAAAAAATGAAACATATGAATCTGTTGATTTAAGCATGTCAACAGTTGATTTTTCAATTGGCAATGTTTTAAAGGCAGGAACATTGCTAACTAAAATGACCAATCTTACTGATTCGGAAAAATCATCAGTTTTTGAGTGCACTCTTTTTGAATTGACAAGCTTCCATGATAATGTGGCTGTTTGGAAAGAATTAGCTAGAAGAAGTAGATTATCGGTGCAACACGCAGATAAAAAAGGTTTCCCTGACTATGCTATTGAAATTAAACAAACTTTTGATGATGAAATGTATCATGATGACACAGAACTAGAACTTGTTAGAAATATTCAATTAGGCACTGTGGAAAAGTTCTTTTTTAACAAGAACGCTTCTTCTATTGGGTTTGGTGAAATTGAAAACAATTGTATAATAATGAAGCTTGAAAACGATAAAGGCTGGGTAGGTTTAGCTTATTACGAAGAGTATGTAGATTCGTCTTCTTCGGAGGAAGATGAAGACAACGAAGACGATTTTAAAAGTGTTCAGGAACACAAAGTTGACGTTCATAGAGAGTTGGAAATTCTTTTTATAATTTTTCAGTTAATGAAAATAGAAAAATATGAAGGCAAGGATATCACACAAATAAATAACACCATTTTAGAAGATTACTTAATAAATAACGGTGTTGATAAACCATTAAGCCCAAATAATGTTAGTGAAGTAGCTGATGGAATTGGATCTTTAAACATTTAACAAAAGGAAAAACCCAAAAACTATCACAAGAAAAAAAAAAAAAATGCATGCTATTAGTCATTATTATTATTTATCAATGCTATATACAAACCATTGTAAATTTTCTTGCCTTCAAAATAAAGGAAATTTATTGCAATAAGGCTTTTTAAAAAAAAAAGCTACTTGAAAATGAAAAAGCCTTAAAGTTGTATAATCTAAATTAACCTACAACTATTAATGTTATAATTAAATTGTTTTATTTTTTTTACCATATCAGTTTGCGTCGTTGTAAAATTGCTTACTTTCCATGATCAAAAGTTCCCAGAATGTTACTTAAACCCAAGCTTCCTGGTCTCAATGATAAAACCATAGCTTCGTTTTCGTTATTTCCTTTTTGAAGAGTTGAAGATTCAAAAATGTCCGTTTTACTGCTTTCATTTCCAAAGTTGGTTGGAAGATTGTGGACAGGATCATTGCTTCCTGTTGTATCAGCAAAAGCACTTTTGGGTATATTGTTATCGTTGTCAAACATCGAAGTATTATCTAAAATAGGGTTTGCGGATTCATCACCAATAAAGTTTAATAAAGAATTAGAGCTTCCGATCAATTGATCTAATTCATTTAGTATGCTTAACTTTTCTGTACTTTCTTGTGAAGCAGGGGTTATAGAATTAAAGTTAGTGCCTGTCACTTGCATGAAATTTTCAAAGTTAATTGGATTAGCCGAAAACTTTTTATCAAGGGGAGCATTGTAGTTCAAAGTGTCATGCTTTGCTACATCATCTTTTTGCTTTTTGGCTTCGGTACTTGGCTCTAAGAAAGAGTAATTGACACTTTTTTTCAAAATGGCATCAAATAGCTTTTCATCGTTTTTGCTATTATTCCTTGACATTGATGGCCGCACGCTAAAGTTTTGCACATTATTTTCTACGTCACTTCTTTCTGATAGAGCAGAATGGACAAGAGGAGAAGAGATTGGCTTCTGCCTAAATGCTTTCGATTGAGTATAGTTTTTCTTTGCATACACAGGCGAAACATTGTTATCAGAGCTGACAATGTTTCCAGTTAGGCTATTTCCCAAACCATTAAAATAACTGTCTACACTAAATTTCGGATCTTCTCCTTCGTTACCAAATATGTCGTCTAACAAACCATGTGATTGCTTGTTAGCATCTTCAACAAAGTTTTGATTTAAGTTTGTTGAGTTTAAATTTCCAGTGCTTTCAAGCTTTTGTCGATTGTGTAAGTCGTTATTGGTGGAAAACGAATTCAAGGACTCTACTCTTCTGAAGTTAGTATTGTTATTGTTGCTGCTATGCAGCTGCCAATGTGTTTTTCTGTGCTCACGCAAATTCATAAAATCATTGTTTAAACTTTGAATATTTGTTGAGCTTGAAGTCTTTCTTGGATTACTAAAATTTCCAAAAGAACTTGAGTGGTCCATACTTGGAATAGTGGAAATGCTGAAGATGTGATCATTTGATTGCCCATTAAACTTTGAATTCAAATTTATGTGATTATTAGGTGGGCTTATTTGATTGATGTTAGACGTTGAGCTTTTGTCATCCGGTGAAGTATTTGCCAAAAAATTCAGGTCATTAGGGGTATTATTAAAAGTAGAAAATAGTCCTGAGGTATTTGTATTGTGGCTTGAAGGCGATATCTTTGAGTTAATAGAGTTCACGGCATTGTTGTTGGCCATAAAAACCGCATTTGAAAAAGAATCATGGCTGTATAAACTTGCGCTGTCAAAGCCTGAGTTAATAGAAATATGATCACTTTGCTGACTTGCTAGAAGCCTAGAACCCAGATCAAAACTGCTATTGGAGTTTCTTCTTTTGGACACATTTTTCGTTGAACTTTTTATTTTGCAGGATTTTCTGGATGCCTTTCTTTGCTTATGGCAGTTACACACACCGGAATCAAAACATGAGCAGTTTATTGCATGGTTGGTGTCCGTGCTTAGAAGGCTTGTTTGCTGCGATATTATGTCGCTGGCGTTGTCATCGGTTGAAAAAACGCTGTCTTGCTCCTTCAAGGATTGCTTTTGCAGCTTTTTTAGTTTTCTCTCTTCTTTTAATTGTTGTTTTTTCATTAGCAATTTTTGCTCTGTGCCACAGGAGCACGAACCTTCAGGGTGCGAATTTGTTTTGTGTCTTGCTGCTTTACAATAGTCACATACAGTTGAAGGTCTTCCTTTACGCTTGATGACCACTAAAGGGGCATCTGAGTGCGAGCACTTGGTTGCTCTGTGGCCTCTGATGCAGCGCTCACAAGCGTACTTTACTCCATCTATGATAATCATGGCTGGATAGAACAAACATAAAAAATCACCTTTTGGTGGTTGGAGATCTGTATTTCAATAATGAAAACAACGGTGCTGAGATTTTCGCAGTGACGAAGCTGCTGAGATGTTTTGCGTGCTCAGGCGATAAGATTGTATCTGGGTTTGATAGATACGACTTGGTCTTTCAAAAACGGCTGTTTAAGGTTGCTAAGAGCTGCTTTTTACTTTCAAAAAGAAATCGACTGATATGTTGTTTACTTTGTTGCTTGGTCTTGTTTACTACTTATAAACATAGTCTCCATCATCTCCATTAGTGCTTCTTGTTGATTTCTGTAGACAAAAAAGGGAATATTTACATTAGGCCATTTCTTCCAGGAAAAAAAAAAAAAATTAAATTAAAAAATAAAAAAATAAAAAGAATAATTACTCAAAAATTTTTTTTTGTTTATTTGCTCTTTTCCACTGCTTGAAAATCAATGAGAAGAGCATTATATGCAGTTCTGTAATATGGAAAACGGGGTTAAGGGGTCTGGCATGGTTGAATGGGAGTAAATGAAGGAGTTGGAGAAGACAGGAAGGTGCTGTTATTGCTGAGAAAGACAACCCGCAGGTTTACTGAAGAGCAGGCAGGGGGCCAGAAGGGCAAAGTGGAAAAGGACTAAAAATCGTGAAGGCATGCGCATCTGCCGTTCTGGCTTTGGCCGAGAACGCAGATCCTGCGTTTCCAGCGCACTTCCATGCAAGCTTGCCTGGGCCGGTCATCGCAGAAATGTGCCAAAACCATCTTAAAACGGCTTTCTGTCTTGCAACAGCTGCACTCATTTGGCCGTGGAATGCTCTTCCAGAACCCTTTGGCTACAGCCATTCCTCGCTGAACCGAGCTTCACAAGAATTTAGCTGTTGATGCGATTGCGCACAGCAACGCTGCATTCCCACTAAGAGGTCACATGACTGTAGTTAGCTAGAAAACGAAACCATGAAAAAAAAACGTGACCTTTTGGTTAGGCGAAAAAACCATATTATTATTCATTATTATAAGAACTTAGTTATATACTCTGCCATGCAGCATCTTCCTTTTAAGCAGAAGACTTGTTGGCAACATCAACAAGGTTACCTTCGGAGTCAAAAGCAACGTTTTGCAGCTTTTCAAAGATATCTTTTTCCTCTTCTTTAGTGATCTCTTTTTTGTACTTGGACTTGACCAAGTAGAATGGAGAAAACTGTTTCAGCTTCATGTTCTTCATGAAAGGCAAGTGACCGTGCTTTTCTTCGTACAACATCATCAAAACAGTTATGATAATAGCTAACCAGTAAAAGTTGTAACACAAGATGTTGGACAAGTAACCAGTGTTTTGCCATCCCAACAAAGAGTTGAAGATGTCCCAACCGTTGTTTATTTCTGGATTGGCAAAGTTTATGTGGTAAACGACATTGGCAGCAACATTGTAGGAACCTGGGCCTGAGCCGTTTTCAGAAGCATCACCACCGGTTTTCTTGTTGTATCTGTAGTTTTCAAAGAACCAAGCAGCTCTTGAAAACAATCCTGCTGAAATCAAATACAAGATACAGGTGGAGATGACTAAGAAGATTTGCAATGAGGAGTGGGAACCACCATAGAAAATGAAAACACCAACTAGCAAACCACAAATCAAACCACAAACAACTGGCAGTGGGAAAGAGGAGGCTTGGGAGTTGGTGGTGGTAACACCGGCACCGGCAACAAAAACAACAGCTTCCAGACCTTCTCTCAAAACAGTGACAAATGGCAAAATGAACATACAGTACTTCTTCATGAGGTATCCGAAACCTTGCCATTTCTTCTTGTTACCGTTTTCGTCGTACTTAGGAGACTGGACAATGGACTTGGCAATCTTGACTCTCCACTTGGCTTGCATCTTATTCAATCTCAACATGGCCAAACCCATGACGGAAATCATGATTGTGGCAATCAAACAAAAGACACCTTCCCACAAGTCTTCGGTGTTTCCAAAGACGTCTTTTTGCAGGCCGTAGTAGGCACCGATGAAACCGGCACCAATGATCAGACATATGACAAACCCAGAAAAGGCCCCAACCCAAATCTGCTTTTTCAGCTTGTTGTATAGCTGCTCGTCGTTGCTTCCAATGGCCTGCTTGACAAATGACAGCAAAACAGAAACAACGATGACTGCTTCTAAGGCTTCTCTAAGCACTACAAAAAATACTGCTACGTTAAAAACTTTGTTTCCCATGGCTGTGTTCAATTTAAAAAATCAAAAGGAGCAACAAAGTCTGTTTGGTAGTTCGTTCTTTTTTTTTTTTTTGGAGGTTTATATGAATGTTTTTTTGTTTCAATGGAGGAATAGAAGATAGACTTCTAAGACTGGCGTAGCGTGCTATATATATATATATATATTTATATGTGCATGCACCTGAGTGCTGCAATGTGCACCCCATGTTATCATCAGCACCAAAAAATAAATGCTTAAAAACCTGGACAGCTGAAAAAAAGCCGTAACTTCAGGAATCCAAACAAGCCAGACAGCGTCTTATTTCCTGGCCAGGCAGAGCACCACAGACAGGCATATCAATCAATTGATCGTTCACACAATCCTTGCTTTTCCTGCTAAATTGCACACCTGTGCAGAGCATCAGCACCAGAATTGGCCTGCAAATGCACCAGCATAGTGATAGCCATTTTAATTACATCTGGTCATGTAGTTGCTATTCGCCTGCGATGGGATGGATATGCCAACATATTTCCGTGTATTTTTTTTTTTACACCCCCTTTTATCATTGTTGCACACCTGGTTTTCGCCCAAGTCGCACCGTGTCAGGTAACGTCCGCGAAGCATTTGCACCCGGTTGCCAGATACATGATCACTCGGCCAAACCATCCAGGGAGTCTTTCATGTCCGATAACAGCAAGTGCAGTTTTTTGAGCTTGGCCACGCTCTCGACGCTGTCTATGCTGGCCTTAATGCCGACGAGGTCCTCAAGTGGGAACACGTGATCACGGTAGAGCGACTGCAGAGCGGCCAGAAACTCCATGTACTGGCTGCTCACAAGGATCTTGAACTTGCTGACAACAACCGTTGTGCTGAGGACCTGGCTGCCCTTGAGGTAGTCAATCAGGCTGTTGTTGTCAACGGTGACTTTTTTCAGCACGGCTTTCAGCAGCTTGTTTTGCTCCTGCACTGTGAGGTCAGTTAAGTCTTCCTTCTGAAGGCTTAGCTCGTTGAAGACAGACGCGTGCTCGTCGTGGAGCAGACCAAAGACAGTGTTTGGTATGAGCAGGTTCCCCACAGCCTGCTGTTCACCCAGGCTCAACTCTGATTTCTCGTCCAGTATCTGTTTTATTTGCTCGATAGAGCTGTAATCGTTCAGCTCGTTTATGGACTGGCTGATTGAGTCCTGCAGAGTGTTCTCGTGCTTCAGCAGCAGTTTGAGCTCACAGATCAGGTCATTTAGTATCTCAAGGTTTTCAAATTCAAAGTTTTGCATTGTTGTGTGCTGAAGAAGATGTAGCAGAAAAAAAAGACTCAGTGCGATGATACAGCCAAACGCCAGTTTTATTTGCTTCTATGCTGTGGTTAAGGCCTAGCCTGCTTGACAGATAGTTTTGGGCTGTTGTCTCAATCCAGTTGATGTCTAAAGTCTGATTCCTCTACGAGACATGAGAAACCCACGTCCTTAGCCTCTGCACATAGACATGATTTTTTAAAAAATTAGTGAAATAGCAACACCGTGCATAATGTTTCACGGATCTAACCGGAGCTGAACAAAAATCAAACACCAACAAAACCACTCCGGTCACGTTCACGCTCTTGCCCCGTGCGCACATGATCGAGGTCTGCTGAGAGGTAGCAAGCGCCCTTGTTGTTGCTTATTTCCGAGCGGATCTATTTCCATCCGAACAAGCCACACCAACAAAAAGCTGAGAAAAAAAGCAGCACCAGCGAGACGACATGTTTAAAAAAAGAGCTGAACTGGGCCGCTTGACTTTTAGCTGAGCTGCAGCTGATATTCCCTATGCATAAAAACAAAAAAACATGCAGCCTGAAATAAAGTTAGAAAATATTAGCGGGGCGTGTTTAAAAATAAAAGTTTAATTAAATGGGCTGCAGAAGAGATGCAAGAAACGCAGCAAAAATAATGAAGGTGCTAAACTTCAGTGCTTGATTTATGATTTAAATTAAACTTTGAGCTGCTTTTTAGAAAGCCGTCATGTGCTTATTATTATTTTTTTTTAATAGGGGCTTTGAAAGAGTTCTTCTAAAGGTATTCCAAACTAAGCACTCATGTTTTGGAGACACTGGAGATGGGTAAGCCTGGCTGAACAAAAGGAAAAATCTTGTCATTGATTCAAATCAAAATCAAGAAAAAATCTGGCTGTATTTAAACAGATCAGATGCAGAGCAAAGATGAACATTTTTTTCTTCTTCTTCCTGTTCGTATCTCTCATAACTGCAGATAAACAATAGAAGCAAATTAGACCAACAAACACTTTGATTAAACACCAGTAGCTGCTATAAAATACTCTTACAAACAATGATTGCTCAATTTTTATCTGCTAGTTTATTGGCAGCTGCCTTCTCACAGTTGTCTTCTGCTCAATTAGCCAACACCACCTCCAATAACCAAATTGCCTTGTACTGGGGCCAAAACTCATCAGGCAATGAAAAAAACCTATCTTACTACTGCCAGAAAAAAGAGGCTGATATCATTTTATTGTCCTTTTTGGACTCTTTCCCTAAGCTAGACTTGAGTTTAGGAGACGATTGTGTTATCAGTGAAGGTTCTGGAATAAATACTTGTTCCACTATTGCTGAAGACATCAAGACCTGTCAAGACTTAGGTGTCACAGTTATGTTGTCTTTAGGTGGCGAAGACGGATCTTATGGGTTCCAAAACGATACTGAAGCCAAGGAGTTTGCCACTACTCTATGGAATGTTTTTGGCGAAGGTGAATCTGACTACAAACCATTTGGAAGTGCTATAATTGATGGTTTCGATTTTGACATTGAAAACAATGTCAACACTGGCTACACCACTTTAGTCAATGAGTTAAGAACCATTGTCAATGAAAAGGGATCCAAGTACTATTATATTTCTGCTGCTCCTCAGTGTGTCTACCCAGATGCTGGCACTGGCGACATGCTTTTAAACACCTATGTTGATTTTGCTTTCATTCAATTTTATAACAACTACTGTAACCTGGGATCAGCCAACTTCAACTGGGACTCATGGAAAGACTATGCTGAAAAAAGCTCTCCAAACAAAGATATCAAGCTATTTTTAGGTTTGCCTGGATCTGAAACTGGTGCCGCAACTGGCTACCAATCTGACTTATCTGTTGTAGACACTGCCGTTAAGGAATTGTCTTCCGACTCCAACTTTGGTGGTATCATGTTGTGGGATGCTTCTCAAGGCTACTCTAACGTTGTTAATGGCAAGCCATATGTTTCTCAAATGAAAGCTATTTTAGACAAATATTCAAACTCTACAATTGTTTCTTCATCTTTATCAGTTTCTACTACAACTACTGCTTCAACTTCTACTACCAAAAAAACTACAGTTTTAGCTCCTACCTCTACCACTTCTTCTTCAAGCGAAGTAATTGTTACTGTCACAGCCGATCCAACCAAAACACAAGCAACATCTGCTGTTAGAAACTGGGATCAACCTTTAACAACTGAAACTGTTACTTTGGCCAACGGTCAAGTTACTACTTCTCATATTTGGTGGTTGCCTGAAACTGCTATTGCTTAATTAGTAAAGCACTTTGTGAGTACATTAATTAAAGAGAAAACATGTAACAAATAATAGTAACAATTCGGAATAATTTTGCAAAAACTTTATGCATATACATATATATATATATATACAATAACGAAACAATTCGTAAATGCTATTATTATCAATAAGAAAAATAAAATAGTGTTTATATATATAAGCTATGAAACAATATTAAAAAATAAAATAAATGAAAAAAATAAAACGAAAAGTCATTCAAAGTTATATTATTATAACATCTATAAAGACAAATAGAAAGAGTAAACTCTTGATCTTATCTCAACAGTTTCTTCATCTTCATCGAACATAGGTTTCCAGTTAACTAAATCAATTTTTTCAACTTTGAATCCATAAGGCTCTTCTTTGCATGTCTCGAAAAACTGTAAGTCATCAGCAAGAAGCCATGGTCTGTGTGGAGAGAAAACAACTAAGATTTTTCCATCTTTGGCTAAAAGATCCTTACCAGTTCGCAACAGCTTGTGATGCTCAGTATGATTGAAAACTAAATCTGACATGATGATTAAATCAAACTTCTCGTTTGCAGAAGAAGGCAAATGCTTGACAATATCTTTGTAAGAATTACCCCAAATGTAACCTTCAACAACAACATTGTTATTGCTATTGTAAGCAGCAACGTTGTCTTCAATATTCTTTATCAATTCAATATCTGGGTAATCAGTACAAACAACTTTGTTAGCCTTGTTTAAACCAGCAATTATAGAAGGCAACCCAGCAGCAGCCCCTAGCTCCAAGATGTTTTTATCTTTACATAATTCGGCTGCATACTTGTCCAAGTGATTGGCAGTGTATATACCAGCGTTCCATAGCAAATGTCCCCATAATGGTGAGGTACCAACAAGTTTTAATTTGATATTTGAAGGATCAGCATTGTCTTGCTGTCTCTTATAGTCAGTGTAGTGCTCTTTTGGAGGAGGAGGACGGAAGTCTTCTGGTTCTTCGAACAGATTTCCATCAAATAAGGACTCGTTATCAGACATGTTTTTTAAAATATAAATATTTTTTTTGCACCTATGTGAGCAGTGTTTTTTTGGGGGTTTTTAAAAGAAACAATATTGTTTGTTAAAAAAAAAAAACTGTGATTAGCTGCCTTGACCAAACTTCAATGGGCCACAATGCCAATAAAGATATTTAATTCACCATTTTTTTAACAAAAAAAAAGACATGAATGCTAAGATTCGAAATAGTGAAAAAAAAAAAAAGAAATTTTTGTTCACTTTTGCTTTTTCAAATGTTAATCACGAGGTTGTGTAGCGAAGCCAGCAGTTGAACATGATGTTTAATGTCAGCAGCTTAAAGAAAAAAAAAAAAAAATTCATGAAAAATTTGTTGTTTAATATCCGCTTCAAACCAGTCATATGTGCATCTAATGTTTAATCAATTTCAGATTGGGACAGTTCCTTGAGATCTTCAGTACTTAATGGTTTAACAAACTGAAGAGGCTGAAGATCAGAAATCGGCTGCTGCAATGTTTCAGGCACTTTATCGTCATTTTTTTCAAAGTCAAAAATGTTTTCTTCATCCAAAACCTCGTTTTCCAGGGCTTTTAGTACAACAGACGCCTGGACTTCTTCAACATCTTCATTGTTTTTTTTTATAATGCTGTTAACCCATATAATCAAAGTTAAAGAAAAAACCATGAGACCCATCGCAGTCACAGTATGCCTCATAGAAAACCATCTGTACTCGTCAACTTTGACTTGCAGCCCACCAAGAACATGCACAGTGATGAGGTAACGGGTGTTTTTTAGCTGCAAGTTAAGATCTTCAAACCACTCGTTAATATCATTTTGGTGGTTCTTCATATCGATTTGAGACTCTCTTTTCAAATCGTTGTCTATCAAATGCGGCGCATAATCTTTCATTATAGATATGGCTTGCGAGAGCTGCTCAAAAGTCAAATCTAGTGTTTGTTTTTCTCTTTCAACTTCTCTCTCTTTGTTAAGCTCAAAATTTTGAACACGGCTGTCAAATAGCAAGGAAACTTTATCCAGTTCAGCTTCGTTGATGCTCTTGTGGTTGTACACAGAGTAAACGTTGTCATTCAGCATCTCCATTATCAAGTAGCATATCACTTTAGCTTGTTCTCTAGTAAACACCCCATCTTCAATAAGATCATCGTTCATCTCCTTGATGTCCAAATCAGTAAAAGGGGTGGGGTACTCGTTGTTTGTGTTTGTTTTGTTCTCTAAAAAGATAGAGTAGAGTTTTTGCGAATCAGATATTGCTCTGGAGGTTTGTTCATTGCTGAACTGCTTTCCAGATTGCACGTTGTTGTAGTTGTTTATCACCGTTTCAATTTGCTTCATAAAGCTGGTACTACTAACTCTTTTGTTGTTGTCAATTTCTTGTTTGGAGCTCAAAAGCAGAATCAGCTCGTCAATATTAAAATCATTTTTTATAAAATTTGGCATTTGCTTATTTGAATTGGCTGGCATTGTATTCCAAAGATTGGCTGTTTGCTCTATGTCAACACTGCTAAGCTTGGAAAACTTTTCTTTTTCCTCATTCGATAGTGAACTAGCCAGCAACAAATCTTCTTGAACACCAAGTGCAGCTTCTGGTGTTTTTTGGAGCAGTTTGTTTTTATCTTCAACTTCAGTTTCTGGAATCAAAGCAATGTCGTCAAGCGTTTTGATTGGGGAGACTATGTCTTCGCCATTTTTGGTGATTCTAATATTGTTCAGGGTTTTATTGGTGTACAGATATCTGGCGGAGAGCATATTGACCTGAAGTTTTCTTGGATGAAACGTCTTTTGCTGAAGCCTGAGCAAGTTTTTCATTAGCATTGTAATTTTAGGTTGCTGCATGTTTGTAAGCTGCAGTGTTGTAGAACCGACGTAGGCCTTTTTAAATTGGTATGAACAGTTGCTAATGTTTGTTTTTCGGGTTTCAAGCTAGTTTTCTGATGGCTATAGGTAGTTATGATTGCATGCGTGAATAAAACCAAAAGCATTTAACTTAGCAGCTACTTGAAAACTGATGTATTTTTTCTAAAATAATGCCTAACAATTATTGCTTATTCATTTGTCCATATCTTAAACATCAGCATCGTTTAAACTCATTTCTTGACCTTTAAACGTGTTTATAACTATTTTTAAATCATTTATTAGAAAGTCCAATGCTTTGCACGCTACTTTGTTTTTTTTTTATTTTTTTTTTTAAAGGCAACTAACTAATCGGGTATTTGTCTGCGGATGCTACCAAACAAATGATTCGGGCAACGAGCCACGAGTTTTTTTCCTATTTCAAATGCATCGGCTACAGCGAGTAGGATTCCATCGTATAAAACCAATAATGACTAATCAAGAACTTATGGATCATCACAGAGTACCAGTAAAACAAAATACCAATTAAACATTTAACACAAAGGTGAATACAACAGAGCAAATACTAAAAACATTATGCTTCTCTGCAAGCGGTTGTTATCCACTCAAAGCATCATACGAGCCAAAAACACAAATCTGCCACCGAGGCTGAGATGGGACCCTAAGCTTGAGTACGAGATAGAAGAGAAGTTTTTATACGGCGGCCCTGGAAACGGTGGCCAAGCGCTTAACAGAACTGCGTCAAGAGTGCAGATCAAGCACATCCCCACAGGCATAGTGGTGACGAACCAGTACAGCAGATCCCAGAAGGATAACAGAAAAAAGGCCAGGGAAATCCTTATGGAGAGACTGGAGGCTCTGAAAAACTCTCAGGGAAACGGTAATGGCATGGGCATGAGCGACCGGAAGCTGGCCCTGGTCAAGCGCAAGCAGGAGAAGAAGGACAACCGTGAGAGAAACGCTAGCAAGAAGTACAAAAAACTTGACGCTGAGAGACTGAGCAAGAAGGAGCAGGACCAGCAGAGAGAGTGTAAGCTGCTTGCCAGAATCTACGGATCGAAAGAGTAGGATGCACAGTACTTTATGGCCCTGCCGAAGAACAAGGGCTGGGCCTGGCCGGAGATAACGGTAGTTAAGCTGTGCTGCAGTAGGCTCACGTGGCCAGACAATGGCAGTGCTGGCGCTAGGCGATCCGGAAGGCAGAGTGAGAAAGGCCAGCAAGGAAAGTCAGAAAAAATCCCGAAGGTTGAAGACTCAGAAAGAAAATGCAGGAACAGGCAGGATCGTGAGCTATTTATTTATTTATTTATTTATTTATTTATTTACCTAACTCATTGCCTGCCGCTTTTCTCAGCGCTCAATTTTACATATTGCCTACTTGAAGCAGCGCCAATGATCAGCTCATATTGTTTGTTTTTCTCTGCATTTACACGGAAGCGCTGCCGCTTGCGAGATTATTTGTGCTTTTTCAGAAAATTATTATTTTTTTTGTTTTTTTTTTTTTTTTTTTCATTATATTTCCATTTGTTTTAATTTTTTTTAAATAATTTTAAAACTTTATGGAATTTATTTATTATTTGTTCTAGACATTTATGGTCATCATGTGGACATTTTCAGAGCGTGAACATGATTAACATCAATATTTGGCAACTTGAAATTTTGTTTGCGACTAGGAACTAGCAACTTATTTGTTTGCGACTAGGAACTAGCAACTTATTTGTTTGCTACTAGGAACTGGCAACTTATTTGTTTGCTACTAGGAACTCAACTAAACCACCTTTGACTAAATAAAGGAAGACTTCAAGAACCCAGAAGCACAAGTAACGGTTTCAAGTATATCGAAAATGGGAAGACCAAAAAAAGTCGTTAGTGAGCAAATCATCAAGCAGTACAACCTTGAGCTGAAAATTGCCAACACAAACCCCAGCTGTGTCTTTAAAGTAAAGTCCAACAGAAGCACGTCGTGCTACATGTGCAAGCAGCGGAAGACAAAGTGCATAAAGACGACAAACGAAAAAAGCTGCCTGAACTGCTTGAAAAGCTCGATTGAATGCATACAACCTAAGCTTGATGGGACAGTTGAAAGCGAGGAGGTCCACGATCCGGCTTCGGTTGATGATGAGTCCAAAGACAAGTACATCAGTTTTCTAGAAGGCAAACTGTCATCCATGGAGGAATGCCTCGATGAGCTGCGAGGATTTGAAAACGCATCAAAAGAGCCAATCAATCAGATGACTTTCAACATGTCCAAGCAGCAAGCTTTCTTCAAAAAAGTCAAAAAGTACAAAAAAGTTTCTCAGTTTTTGCAATTGTCTCATCTGGATTACGACAAGATTATAGACAAGCTTTATGACGATGTGCAAAAATGTGAGCAAAAAGACACGGAGCCGAGTACACTCAATGCAATGTCTAGCAACAACACAAGAAAGCCAACACCAATAACGTCTCCCAACCCGACTTTTGACTTACTTGCAAATAGAACTCTTCCACCTTTGTTCAAAAAATCAAGCCCAAGCCTTCAGTCAGAAATTAGCCGAGACAACGTGGCTGACAGCATCAAGCTGCAGTCTTTAAACTCAAACATTTTAGGTTCAATCGACTTTAGCAAGTGTATACTTGCTAAATATAATCTAAGTGATTTTCTTTCATACGATCCAGCATTTTCCTTTGACGAAGTTCTGGCATGCCAGTTTTTGGAAATATATTTCACAAGACTCCAGTTCAAGTATCCAATTTTGGACAAAAACGACGTATTTGCTTTTCACAGCTACTATACTCAGTTGAACGATCAAAGTGCATCTTCAGTGAATATGCACGACTATTTTAAAAACGAAAAGTTATTTCTTATGAGCTTTCTCCAAAAGTATGGCATGCACCGATCCATAAACTCATGGAAAAACAGTGGAAACCCTGTTGATTACCATTACTGCTGCAGCAGAGCATGGATGATTTTTGCTATAAGCTCATGTCTTCACAAAACTTCTGGAAAGTACAAAGGGCTTCCACCAAGCAGATACTTTTCAACAGCAATAAGACATTTAGCAAAATGCCAAGATTTACTATCATCTTGGCAAAAAGTTGAAATCTTGTCGCTTTCACTTCAGTATATCATTAGAACCGACAGAGATTCTATGGAGCTTTACTATATTTTAAAAGATGTTGTTAACATTGCTATCAAAGATTTGAAGTTGAATGATTTGTCCGACTGCATCAACAACTTGCAATTAAAACAGAAAAAAATTAGAATCTTTTGGTCAGTTTATCTGCTTGAGAGAATGATTTGTAATGCTGTTGAAAAACCGTTTTTGATTGCCAACGACTCTATTCCACTGAATTATCCCCTATTTGATTATAGTACGTTTGCAAATGGTGTTATCATAAACAGAACTTTAGACAACAGAAATCCTCATGAACAAGTTCATTTTATTAACCAGGTTATAAAACTGAGAACTTTAGAGAGCAGGTTTGCAATTGATTTAGACTTAATGAATTGGAAAAAGACCAATCCAAATGTTCAGCACAGTGAAAAAATGAATGATTTAAGAAAACAAGAACTGTCTAAAATCGACAGCTACTACAAAAACTTATGCGAATGGCGATCCAACTGTAAACTGAAGCAGTTTAGAGATTTTGAAACGGAAACTCTGAAGCTGTACTACTATAGGTCAGTAAGATCACTGATCCAGCCTTACTTAGACTTGCTGAAGCCACACAACAAGCTGTTCAGAGAATGCCAGGCAGCTGCAGGTCAAATATGCCAATTGTACAAAATTTTTCATCAAAGAACTGTGTTTGGGCATTCGACATCAGCTGTGCACACAGTCTTTTCAGCTGGGTTAACTTTAATCTACTGCTTGTGGCTAGCAAGAAACCATGATGATTTGAGACGTAGAAAACTAGGAGACAGAGCTAAGCACACAAGACCAACACTAACTGGTACACTGATTGCGTCTTTTGATGATCTAAGGGCGTGCTCTGTTTCGCTGTATGTGATGGCAGAAAGGTCAAGATTTGCTGTGATTTACAGAGACACTTTTGATCAGTTAATGCAGTGTACCATTGGTAATTTGATAGAAAGAAGTGGTCCTAACTCCAGTGAGCTGATTGCAACCAAGTTTATAATGAAGAACAGCTCTTTGCAGTTTGCCAAAAACTCGTCTGCCGGTGCAAACGAGTTTGCTTTTGACGGCACCAAAAACAACAGCGGCTCTTACATTGGCAAAGCTGAAAAACCCGAGCTGTTAAGCACAGAAGACAACGGTATGACCCCAAAAGCAAAAGATTTCGAAGAAAACGGGTACGAAGAAGACGGCGATGAATATGAGGATTACGAGGACGAGCCCAAAGGGATGCATGGAAATGCTTTGTCGCCGAACTACGACGTGAACAAAACAGGCATTCCGGCAGCAGTTAATAGGAAGTTTGGTCTTAGCCAAGAGATCGAGCACTCTGGGTTTTTGCAGAACATGCATGTTGACGCTGAGGAAATCAGAGAGCAGAAAAGAAGAAGGAAGGTTTTGAAGAAAACCATGATTCCGAAGCCTTTGTCGAACCTGCTTGATGCATACGACACGGAGAAAAACAACAACACAAACAGCGAGGAAGGCAGCAAAAACCAGATCCAAATGCTGAACAAGGGCGAGCTGCTGTCCAGAAGCAAGAACGTGTCGAAATACGAAGAGTCTGACCACCTGAAGCAGCACGTGTACGACGACCGGTTTCTGAGTGCAAAAGCAGATAAACGAGACCACGGCTCGATCACAACAAACACGTCCTCCTCCATTGAGTCCCCGAAGTACTATGTCCAGAAACCGCTGCAAAACCCCTCGGAAGAGGAGTGGAAGAACCTGGAGCTGAAAGCTCTGATCAAGCAGCAGGCTGGACAGAAAAGCTTAGAAGCGTACTTGTCGGGCATGCGTGCGGACTTCAGCACCAACAACATACTCAGTGCGGACACATGGGATGTCAACCTGAACAACGAAAACAACAACAACCTGTTTTTTGATAAGAACCTGCGGAACGGAAGCATAGCCGCGAGCCCCGGAAACTTCAGCCACATGAACGACTATGGCCACAACGGAATGGTTTCGTACACCGACGGCAACATCAGCCTGAAGAACATGCGGTCCGAGTCCCGGAACACCGCCAGCGAGCACCGATTCGGACTCGGCCATGCTGGGAAGAACTGCGGCTCGCCTGGCGCCCACGACAACGTCTCGCTGTGGTCAAACTCCAGCTTCCCTGCTGCTGCGAAGCTTCCAGGCCTGGCGGGAAGCTTTGACCACGAGAACACCGATGCAGGCAATGCCAACAACAACGCCATGAACCAGTCAACGGTGCAGCACATGATCATGAACATCTCGCAGTGGACCAGTGCTGGGTTCAAGGCCTTCCTTAACAACGAGTCTGACGAAGAGTAGGCAGTGCTGGTGGACACTATTAGCGGGCGCATCAGCTGCGATGCAACGTCACAATGTGCCACGGCTGCTCACGTGCCCTCTCCGTGCTTTTGTAGCGGTTCATGTGGTGCAGTGCTTTCTTTTCTTTTTTCCTCATTTTATGTACGCTTTTTTTTTTTTTTCTGTTACTGAAGATGCGTAATAGCCTGAAAAGTGTTAAGTTTAGAAAATTTTTTATTTATTTATTTTATTTCATTTTTTTTTTTAAAATGCACATTCGTTAGTTTTTAAATTACGGACCCCTATCATGGGTCGGTTTTTGGATGAACAGCAGCAGGCCACAAGAGACACAACCAATCACCATAAAAGAACGCTTTAGTGCTTTGTGCATCTATATACTCATATATACAAGAACCTCGTTTTCTCTCTTTTTTTTTATATCTTAATATAATAAACACCCAAGCACAAGTGTTCAAAAGCACAAGATTCAAATCTCTGGACAAAGAGGAAACAACAACAGCACAGCCACTTATTTATCATCTTAAGTCGTCGTAATACCACACAATGGTTTCTATCAAACACAAGCTGATAGAAAATGAAAATTTCCGATTCATTGGTTTAGGAGGAAGCAATGAGGTTGGCAGATCTTGTCATATCATTGAATTCAGAGGAAAGACTATCATGCTGGATGCCGGTATCCACCCAGCCTACAGGGGCATGCTTTCTTTACCTTTTTATGATTTGTATGACTTATCGAAAGTCGACGTTTTGCTTATATCCCACTTCCATCTGGATCATGTAGCCTCTCTTCCATATGTTTTGCAAAAAACAAATTTCAAAGGAAGAGTGGTTATGACACACCCAACCAAAGCTATATATAGATGGCTGATGAGAGATTTTGTGAAAGTGACGACCATTGCAGATGAATTTTTAGTGCGTGATGACACTAGCAACCTGTTCACCGACGAAGATTTGATTAAGTCCTTTGATAAAATCGAAACCATAGATTACCACTCCACAATCGAGATATCTGGTATCAAAATCACTGCTTATCATGCAGGCCATGTTTTGGGTGCTGCTATGTTCCAAATTGATATAGGCGGCATTAACATATTGTTCACAGGTGATTACTCAAGAGAACTAGATAGACATTTGAACGCAGCAGAGATACCCAACAAAAAAATTGACGTGCTTATTGTGGAAAGCACTTTTGGTACTGCTACTCAGCAGCCAAGAAAGAATAGAGAGAAAAAACTTACATCCATGATCCATGAAACAGTGAAAAAAGGAGGAAGAGTGCTACTGCCTGTGTTTGCCTTGGGAAGAGCACAAGAGCTAATGCTGATTTTGGACGAGTACTGGTCACAAAACAACGATGAACTTGGGTACGGTAAAGTTCCTATTTACTATGCTTCTGATTTAGCTAAGAAGTGTTTGAATGTCTTTCAAACCTACATTAACATGATGAATGATGATATAAGAACAAAATTCAGGGATTCCAAAAGTAATCCGTTCAACTTCAAGCACATATCGTATCTGAAAAACTTGGAAAACTTCAGAGACCTAGGGCCAAGTGTGATGCTTGCTTCTCCTGGTATGCTTCAAAGTGGTGTCTCCAGAGAGATTTTGGAAAAGTGGTGCCCTGACTTTAAAAACTTAGTTTTGGTTACAGGTTACTCTGTTGAAGGTACCATGGCTAAGTTTTTAATGATGCAGCCAGACACAATTCCTTCCTATGAAAACCCGGATGTAAATATAACAAGAAAATGTAAAGTTGAAGAAATCACATTTGCTGCACATGTAGATTTCTTGGAAAACTTAGATTTTATAGAAAAGATCAATGCAAAGAACATAATTTTGGTTCATGGAGAAAGCACACCGATGGGTAGATTGAAGTCTGCTTTGTTATCCAAATTCAAGCACCTGAGAAAGACTGACAACGAAGTGAAAGTTCATACTCCATTCAACGGTGTAAACGTTGACATTAAATTTCAAAGAGACAAGGTAGTAACTTTGGTTGGAAGCGTTTTTGAGAACATATCAGAAAAGCTGCATCAGAAAGATGATGTTAAATCAGAATCTGTAGAAGGAAGTGAAGAAACCAATGTTGATACAGGCCTTACCGTCAATGGGTTGCTTGTGAATAACACTGAAAACTTTGAAATAGATTTGGTGGCTGTAGATAATATCAGAGAGTTTCACTCTGACTTGAAAACCACAGTTGTTAAAGAAAGACAATCAGTCAAGTTGAGCTGCAAAAAAGAACTAATTTACTGGCATATAACACAAATGTACAATGACATAAAAGTTTTGCAGGATGACGAGAATGTTAGTCTAACTTTTGATGAAAAAAACAAAGAAGATTCAAGTAGCTCTAAATTGGTCATAGAAATCATGAATTCTTTACTTCTGTCTGTGGATGGTGATTTGGCCACACTAGAATGGTCACAAAGTATGCTCAATGATGCAATGGCTGACAGTTTAATGACAATCTTGTTAAGCTTGGACTCCATGCCTGTAAGTGTTAAAATGAGTCAGCAAGACCATCATCATAGCCATGCCAAAGAAGAAATATTAAGCGAAACAGATATCATTAAAAAAGAGGAGTTTTCTTTTGAAAATTTAAAGACATTGAGCAAAAGAGAAGAGGAATATATGGATAAGCTGAACCTAGTGGTTGATCTGTTCAAAGAGCAGTTTGGAGATAGCTTCAAACTTGAAATTCCAACTGATCTTTTTGATTTAGACACATCCGAGATTAAAGGTGTTTTAAAGGTTGGTTCTCATAACGCAGTTGTAGATTTCAAGACATTTACCATAGAGTCATGCTCATCCAACCCTTTGAAAGGTAGAATTGATGCCATCTTGGTCATATGCGAAGACATTTTATGCCCAATTATCTAGTGTAACTTGATTAATATATTATATATTTTCGATGAATTATTTTGTTTGCATTTTTTGAACAAAGAATTAAAAAATTGAAAAAAGAAAATTATAGTTGTATATATATATATTATAGCTCTTTTTATTTAACTTTTTCAAATAAGCACTTACTGTTTCATATCACTTGCTATCAGCTTTCGGTTTTAATATTTAAGCGACAGCTCAAGCATTCATATGTTTAAATGATCATAAACAAATTACTGCAAAACGTGACATGAAAATTTCTTTTTTTTCAAGTTTCCAATTTATTATTATTATTATTTTTTTTTTCTTTGGCTAGTCGCTTTTTCCTTTTTCATTTTTTTTATGACAAAATATACTGAAAAATATTAAAAAACTATATTAAATCTATGTTTTTAAAACTATTGACCTGAATGCAGATGAGCTTAAGTAATAGTAAATAACTATATGGTCTATAAAGCAAAAAAAAAAAAAAAAATAAAACAATCTTAAAACCCAAATCTATTCCAATAACTTTCAGAAACTCCAAAGTAACACATAATCTTGATTGTTCATTTTTGCAGCCCATTTAACTAAAAAAAAAAATAAAAGCTGATTGGAACTAGTTCATCATAAAAAACATAACAATGTCTGCACCACAAAATATTAACGATGCTTACTTAGATCAATCTATCACTTTTGAGGGATTGAAATTGGATCAAAGATTGATTCAATCATTAAAAGAACAAGGCTTTGTCAACCCTACAGTCGTCCAAAGCAGCTCTATACCATTAGCTTTAGAACAAAAGAAAGATATTATCGCTAGAGCCTCGACTGGATCAGGAAAAACTTTAGCTTACTTGTTACCAGTTTTGCAAACGATTTTGGAATTTAAAAGAATTAATCCTGATTATAAAAACGAAAAAGCCCATGATGCTTTGTCTTCATCTATAGGTATTGTTTTAGTTCCTACTAAAGAACTTAGCGAGCAGGTTGTTCAAGTTATAAACAGCATTACAACTCATTGTTCTCAAGATATAAAGGCAGTAAACTTATCATCCTCAAAGTTGTCCGAAGCAGTCATCAACTCCCTATTGATGGAATCTCCAGATGTTTTGGTTGCAACCCCTGCCAAGCTGTCACAAGTTTTAACCTCAAAATATTTCTCTTTGGATGACTTAAAATTCTTGGTCATTGATGAAGTAGACTTGATTTTGACTTTTGGTTATAAAGAAGATTTATGGAAAATCTCTGAATATTTGCCTTTGAAAAAAAATCTACAAACATTTTTAATGAGTGCCACTTTAAATGATGATATTCAAGAGTTGAAAGAAAAGTTTTGTAAAGCACCTGCCATTTTGAAACTAAACGATGATGTTGTCAATAGAGATAAAAGTAAATTAGCTCAGTACTATATCAATGTATCTGAATTTGACAAGTTTTTGCTTTGTTATGTTATTTTCAAGCTGAACTTGATTAAAGGTAAAACTTTAATTTTTGTCAATAGCATTGATAGAGGATATAGATTAAAATTAGTTCTAGAGCAATTTGGTGTTAAATCATGTATTTTAAACAGTGAGTTGCCAGCAAATTCTAGACAGCATATTGTGGATGAATTCAACAAAAATGTTTATAACCTTTTAATTGCCACTGATGACACAGAATATATCAGAGAAGAAGACGACGAGGATGAAGAAGAAGAAGAAGAGGATGATGAAGAGGCAACCACTGAAGGCAACTCAGAACAAAAGAAAACTAAAAAGAGAAACACTTCGGATAAAGAATATGGTGTTTCCAGAGGTGTGGATTTCCAAAATGTCTCTTGTGTATTAAACTTTGACTTGCCAACTACTGCCAAATCATATGTCCACAGAGTTGGAAGAACTGCTAGAAGTGGTAAATCTGGTACTGCTATATCTTTTGTTGTTCCTAAAAAAGAATTTGGAAAACACAGACCTTCTTCATGTGAAACATGTAAAAAAGATGAAAGAATACTAAAAAGAATTGTTAAGCAGCAAACAAAATTAGGGTTTGAAATAAAACCTTATTCCTTTGACATTAAGCAAATGGAAGGTTTCAGATACAGAATGGAAGACGGGTTCAGAGCTGTTACTCAAGTTGCCATCAGAGAAGCAAGAGTTAAAGAATTAAAGCAAGAACTAATGGCTTCTGACAAGTTAAAAAGACATTTCGAAGAAAACCCACAAGAATTACAAAAGCTAAGACATGATAAAGAATTGCATCCTGCCAGAGTTCAACAGCACTTGAAAAGAGTTCCTGAGTATTTGCTTCCTGAAAGTGCTAGACAGAATGTTAAGAAAATTGCATTTGTTCCTTTCCATAAAAACGGCAACAAAGGTAAAGTTAATAAGAAGCATTTTAAAGGAAAAAAGAAAAACAACAAAGCTGATGCTTTAAAAAACTTTAAGTAATAGCCACATTGCTTTAGTCTAAGTTGTCTTTTTTTTTTTTTTTTTAATTGTTCGTATTTGAAAATTGTCTTTGCTTAGTTTCATTTTCTTTTTTTAATTGTATTTTTATACAAAAGTATATACATAAATATATAAGTTAAAATTTTTATAAACAAGTACTTATGTGCAAGGATATTTTTCTTAGTCTTACAGATTAATTTATCAAGCCCAGGAAATATTAAAAAACTAACAGTATAATCAATTGGCATTCAAATATTATAACCACTTCATTTTTTCTTTGAAGGACACTTAACAATCATAATGATGTTATCACCTCTTAAAAAACTCTGGCCTATATACCTCTCTTTAGATTTATGTGTTTTTTCTTTCCAATCTTTTTCGGTCCATAGCTCTTTTATATCATAAAGCAGCAAATTGCAGTGTTTATCAAATGCTTTAACTTTTGCATGCATTTTGTGGTTGTTTCTGAGAGAAATTATGACAGTTCTGTTTTCTTCGACTGCCTCACATAACAGCTTCAGAGGTCCTGTAAGAAGATTGCTAATATTATGTCCATTTATAACTTTATTTTCTTTCCTGTTGCTTGTGGGGCTTTTAGTGCTAGCTTTTTGCAATGTTTTAGCCATTTGGTATGTGATGCTGCTGAATTTGTTGAACTAAAACTTTAAGATATGTTTGAAAATTTAAAACTATTAAGCCGGTGAGTATAGCAAACAAACTGCTCAACAAGTGTCAAAGTGTGGTTTTTATAAACAGCCTATTAACTCCTGATACAAGGTATAAAAATCAATTGATCAGATCTGCACTAATAACTGACCCGTGATTGTTGACACATACAATAACAATCAAGCTAACATATAAATAAATAAGAACATAATGAAAAAAAAAAAAAAAAAAGAAATAATGTCGCTAGTTTTCAATAAAACTGTGCGCGGAGGAACATAAAACACACGAAAAGGTGATAAGATATGACCAAGTGACCTTATGTCCGACAATGAAACAATGGTATTTTTAAAATGCTCAGCACTGAAGCATATCAGTGAGGTGTGAGCAAACAGCTTCAGGTAGATCTTTTATTTTTACAATAATAAAATCACAAGATTACGTTTTCTATTACACTCAATCGTGTTTGTATATACACTTAAACACCTATTCTGTGAATTTTTTTTCTTCCGTTGCTAAACTGTATTTGCTCTCTTGACTCCATTGCAAACAAAGCTCTGTCAAGGACACTTTGCTTGAACTGTCTTTTATCAACAAACTCCTTTCTCAAAGTGGTGTAGTTTGTGATGTAGCCCACGGGAAATCTTCTTTTTATTTCTTCTTCAAGCATTCTCATTTCTCTTATTGGATCATAGGCTGCTCCTTGCTCGCCGTTCAGTGGAATAGAAGAAACATCCATGTCATATGAAGCGGCATCCATAGTGGATGCTTGGAACAGTCTGATAGCCTCGTTAACATGCTCAGAAGAGGCTGTTGGACTCAGTTGCATTTTGGCCAAAGATTCGGATATTCTTACAATAGCTTCCAACTGTCTAACAGTAATTGGGATTGTGCTTTGGCTTCCTGTGGCTATTTCATTCAACTGCACTTTTTTTCTTATGTCAACAAAATGAGCTATTAATCGTTGGGAGGCCTCTTCTGTTAGTCTTGGCGCACATCTGCCTCTACAGTAAGCAATGTACTTTTTGAAAAACTCTAAAGGCAACTCGTCTGAATCATTGCTACCTGATTCATCATCGTTATTTCCCCTTCCTGTGTGTATGTTCATGACATGGTTAGCAATGTTAATGTCTCGTTGTTCATCGTGGGTGTCTTTGACTATAAAAATCATATCAAAACGCGACAGAATTGTAGTTTGGAAATCAATATTCTCACCAGGAGATTTGGCGTCGTTGTATCTACCATAGATAGGGTTAGCAGCTGCTAATACAGATGTTCTTGAGTTCAAAACAGTGGTAATACCGGCTTTGGCAATGGAGATTGTTTGCTGCTCCATAGCTTCGTGAATAGCAACTCTATCTTCGTCTCTCATTTTGTCAAACTCATCAATACAAACAACACCTCCATCAGCCAGAACCATAGCACCACCTTCCAAGTAAAAGTCTTTGGTGTTTGGATCTCTTTGGACAGAAGCAGTCAAACCTGCAGCAGAAGACCCTTTACCAGATGTGTAGACAGATATCGGGGCAACTTTTTCAACAAACTTCAAAAGTTGAGATTTGGCTGTTCCTGGATCACCAAGCATTAATACGTTTACATCACCTCTAAGTCTCATTCCATCAGGCAAGGTTTTCTTGGAACCACCAAAAAGCAAACAAAGTATAGCTCTTTTTATATCATCGTTTCCAAAAATAGAAGAAGCTAGCGATTTTCTCAGTATTTCATACAGTCTAGGGTTTCTGCTAAATTCCAGGATTTTTTGCTCATCAGAATCAGTAATTTGAACACCTGAAAACATATTGTTACCATTTGAAATTAAACTTCCAAAGTCTAAGTTTTCTTCATTTTCTATATCTTGATCGTCACCTAGCGAATGAATTCTACCACCAGCTGTTAGCAAGTTCATGCCGACCATTTTTAGATATGGATTTCTGATGGCAACACCTGAACCTGTTCTACCACTCGATCCCCCATTGCCAGGGCCACCTTTAGTTTTTGTTTGGTAAATAGAGTAAATACCCAGAACATTGACTCTGGTTCCTGGGACCAGTTTATTGGTCAAGTATCTGTCACTTGTCATTAGTATTGTTCTTGGCATTTCTCCAACAGGCACAGACTCTGGAAGTTCCTGGATTTTCAAATATTGCTGGTCAATAAATTTGGAGCTTTCGTGAATGATGATGTAAGGATCATTTCCACAAGAAGACTGGTCATCGCTTGTAATTTGTTGAGCAGAGCCGTACTGACCGTTGTTGGCAGTGTCACCAGTTATCCCTTGGGCATTGTTTCTTTGAGACAGACAAGATCTTGGTATTCTGGCTTGGGCACTTGCTCCAGTCAAAGAGTTGAAATTGTTTAGATAAATTTTGGTTGTGTGTCTACAGTTTCTGCAAACAAGGGTCAGAGTGGATGCTCTTGAAGTAAGCACGGAGGCAGAAACAATGATCCCCGAAACTCTGACTAGCTTGGATACATTGGATGAGTTCAAATTTCTTATGGCTATGTTGGTGTTGTTGTTACCAGTTTTTTCATTTTCGGTGTCATTTGTGACAATGTTGTTGTCACCACCTTTGATGTCGTTTAAAATGGCATCTGTTGCTGAGTTTCCAGATGACAAATCGCTCTGGCCACCATCTAAAATCAGCTGGCACGTCACTCCGTTGTTTAAATCATACAAAACTTCGCTGTCGCTCAGCCCGGCATCCATCATAGCTTGAGAAGTGGCATCCAAGTCGCTGTTTAAGTTGCTTGAATCAGATGAGGTGTTGTGGACTGAAAAAGCAATTCTTTTGGCAGCCTCGTTGACTGCAGTTTCAAAAAGCGGAATAATGTCAGTTGGTTCTTCAATCAGCTTTCTGTACAAAAGATCATTATAGTTGATGATGTGATCAATATTGACTTGCAAAAAGAACTGTTTCAGTAGAAGATTGTTTCTCAGCTGGTCCCTGTATATGTATGAGGAGTTGCTGTTGTTAAATCTGAAGTCTAGAATAAATTGCCTGAATTTGTTGATGATTTCTGTGTTGGAATCAGAAGGAAGCTCTACCCCAGAGGTTAGACCTTTGGTCACGTATGTAGAGGTGCTGTCAAACCCAGACATGTTGGATGGTTTTATGTAGATAGTACTAGGGCCTGTTTGGTTTCTGGATCATGGAAGTTTTTCAGTTTTAAAATGCCAAATGTAAACAGTTTGATGTAAACATTTACTGGAGCTACACTGAGGAAAAAGAAAACAAGCGGAGAAGCGAAAAAAAAAAAAAATAGTAATAAAAAGAAAAATTTGCCTCGGCCGCATGTGACACGCTCCATGGCTCCGAAGGAAAAAAAAAAAATTGAGATGTGAAGTGCGCGTTTCCCAAAGAAGAAACATAATTACATTCAAACAACGTGATCACATAGTCATGTGACCACGCCCGATAGCAGACAAAACAAGAGAGAAAAAATACATCAAAAACTTTCAACAATCATGAACAAATGTGGGAAAAAAGTAGAAGAAAAATGGGAAAAAAAAAAAGTGCCATCGCCTGAAATCCCTCATTGTCGGCCGCAGCGATTGTTGACTGACGGATAAGGGCAGGCCGCTGCCTGGGCAGAAGGACACAGATAAGGGAGCAGAAAAAACGGCAGCTGCCAAAACACTGTGTGGTGTTTCTCTCAGCGGCGTCTTTTGGACGGTGGCAGCAGGTTCTTGGGGTTTCTGCTACATTTTTTTCACTGTGGATGCTGGGTGATTGCCCAGGCGATCGTGGACGAGCCATGGGCGGCTGACCATTTTTTGCCGTTGCCCGCGCAGAAAGGCGCGTTCTCATGGCGTGACTTTTGGGCAGGCTGGGAAACGCTGCTTTGAAGCTGTGGCTTCCCCAGAGGCTCTGTTTGCAGTGCTTGAAAGCATTGTTTGCGGCAGGCAGTGCCTGGAACAAACGCTTTGTTCTTCTGCCAGCAGCAAAAACTAGCCTGCCGTTCCTTTGCTGCTTCTTTGCTGCTTCTTTGCTGCTCCTCTGTTCGCCAGCCCTTTCGCTTTTTTCTGCCTTTCCTCTCTCGCGTTTCCACTTCCGTTTCCGGACATTCTCTGCTCTAGCTGTCCTTTTCCGCGTCCGTGTCCCTTTTGAGCCCCGCCATTCGTCCCCGTATGGCTCATCCTCCAGTGCAATAATCTCTAATCTGCGGCCCAAACAATCGGCGTGAAGTAAAAAAAAAATAGCAAATATAAAAAAAAAAAAAAAAAAGGCAAATGGCCAGTCCCCCTCTATTTTCATTCCATTTATTTCCGCACAACCCCACAAGCTGCACCTTTTTAAACACCTATGTGGGTGAAAAGGAAGTGACAGATCTAAAAGATGCTTTTTTCGCTGTGTTGCCTAATGGGGGTGCAGCAGGTATATAAGGATGCGTCGAGCTAGTCAGGCAGCAGATGGACGCAGCTTGTATAAGATGACATATTGGGTTTATGTCTTCGCAATGATTGCTTGGTCAATGATTGGCTAATCAATGCACAACGATCAGTCACGGATCAGCTTTTTTTTTTTTGAAGGCTCTCTACAATTTCTTAAGAGACTCTCTGAAATCTCATTTCTTGCAACCAATAAGCATTTCGACCTCTACTGAACAAACACAGCACCCTCCCCCAGGTTTTAGCAGTGAAGCTTTTTTTATCTCCAGCATCAACAGCCCTCCACACCAGCTCTGCTGCCCATTGAAAACAGCCCCAAACACCATTTATATCGTCATCTTTGACCATCTTCTGCTGCTTTTTTTTTTTTACTATTTTTTTTCACTCGAAAAAAAAGTCATTTGATTAGGTTTAAATACTGCAATTATTATTAAACAATTATTACCTTAATTTTTTTTTCGGCCGGCCGTGCAGCAAGCATAGTAAACAGCCAAATAACTCCCAACAGTTCTCCTGCCATCCCAATCAGCAGATAGATAGCACCCTTTCAAGGCCAGCAGTATAAAAGTGCAGTCTCCTTATCCACAGCAGCACTCACACTTTTTTCTCGCTTTCTCTTTTGATTCAGTGCACAAACACACATACTCCCCTTTTGACTCCTAATTCCACCACAAAACTTCCTATTACAAACCAGCAATGGCTTCTCTTCTCTCTGAAACAGACAAGCCAAAGTCTATCTTGAAATCCAGCAGAACATGTCCCAACCTCAACAGGGACTCTTGCACCACCAGCTCCAACACCTTGCTCACTTCCAATCACTCGGATGACGCAAAAACAAGCCTTACTGGTCTCAACCAGAAGTCGCTCAATGAAAAATTTGATTTTTTCATCAACTCAATAAATGACAAAAACGCCTTGAAAAAATTCACATCCAGTGACTCATCAGCAACAACCTCTTACGCCAAAGACGAGCCGGTAAAGTCAGTAAGGTTTGCTGGTGACAACAACTTGGTCAGAGTCAAAACTTACAACTCCTTGGACAAGCCTAACCTTATTGGTATCAACTTTGTAGATCCTCAA
Organism: Hanseniaspora hatyaiensis (nom. inval.); assembly: GCA_030573555.1. NCBI lineage: Eukaryota > Fungi > Ascomycota > Saccharomycetes > Saccharomycodales > Saccharomycodaceae > Hanseniaspora > Hanseniaspora hatyaiensis (nom. inval.). The sequence continues at coordinate 102,996 of JAJMDM010000001.1, forward strand.
GACAGCGGGTTTTACAGCAATACTAACAACGGATCCAAAGAATTTATTGGAAGCAATGTCAGATACTGTCTAAGGGAATGGTATCTTGACGAACAAAATAAGAAAAGAGATATCAAAATGAAAACCCTCCAGATGAAAAACAACAGAAATTTTTTGAAGCAAAGACAAAAATCTCTTGAGTCAGATGCCGACTTCATCAATGGAAATCTAGACATGTACAACCTGCTAACAAAAAACATTGACTCCGACAAGCAGGAAATCAGCAAAGGAAAAGCCAAAGTTCTGGCTGAATCTAACAAATACTTGGACAACAGTACGTCCGAGGACGAATCTGACGAGGACTATGAAGATGAAGGATTGAATTTAAAGAACCTGTCAAAACTGAGCATATTTAATTCGAATTTCTCAAACCTCAACGAGTGGAAAACACCAGAAAAGGCTTCTAACTCATTTGACACTCATCTCTTTGACTTGAAGAAACTCAACAAATCTTATTACTCCAAAAACAAGCATCAAAGTATGGTGAATCTTAACCGTATGAGTGAAGGATCTCTGGAACAAAATAAAAAACAGTTTCCTAAGTTCCATTCGTCTTCGCTAAACAATATCAGTACCATAGCTCCAAAGAAATCTTTTTTGCAGTACTCGCCATCTCCCCAGCTTATTAATTCTCCCTCTCATGCCACAAGAATCTTAGATAGCAATTTTGACTACAAGCAAAATATCATGCATCAGTATCCATGGCAATTTACCTCAAGCACTATTCAAGTAAAAAGTGTTTTCATTTCTCAAATCAAAAATCAATTAATTGTTTCTTTATCGGCTGAAAATTTAGCTTTTGAAAAAGAAGTTAGTGTCAAGTACACTTTTAACAACTGGAAGAGCATCTCCTTTAGTGAAGGCAAATACGAAAAGCAAATCAACGGTAAGTACGATGAATTCAAATGTTTTATCGACTTACCACTGCCAAGCAATTCAAAAGAAACAATTTCGGAAATATCTTTCTGTTGCACCTACAAAGTCAATAACATGACTTATTACGACAACAACAACTATCAAAATTTTAAGCTCAAGCTTAAGACAGTTAAAACAGCAAACACTGAAAGCGATCAATCCTCGATTTCAAAATCAAGCAGTTACAAGAGTCTTGTTAAGCCTCCAAACTCTCCAGAAAAAATGAACCTTAAAAGATCCTTTGATTCTGGAACAGGCTTCTACAACACAAGTCCTTGGAAGAACATTTACAAACAAAATTCAGTCAAGAAAATATTTAATGATGCTCAAAATGAATGTAAAAAGAATCTGATTGAGGAAGAAAAGCATAATTTAATAGACCCTGTCTCCACAATCAAGCCAGCACCCCCAATTGTGCCTCTGATTCGGCGGCAATCCAATCTAGATGATTTTAATTTATGGAAATCAGGCAGCATTGACAACAATTTTGTCATTCAAAACCTCTCAGACAACACAAGTGACAGTTTGGTGAATTCAGACGACTACGATGTCGACAATATGTTTGGCGTAAGCCAACACAAAAACCTTTTGAAGCTGAAAGGAAACCCTGACGCCAAAACTCACATAAAAACAGGTTTGAGCAAGGACTTTGTCAATTACAACGACATTCCAAAAACGGTAAGCTATGATGAATTCAGTAAGAATACCCCTGCAATAACCCCCGATAACAGCAAAGAAACAAGTGATGAGGTTTACAACAATCTAATCAAAAACTACTGCTTTTTCAATTCGGAAAACTTGAAAAAAACAGCTGATGCTACTGAAAACAGCTTGAAAAATCAAAGAAACGGAGAGTTATCCAAGAGCAGTTCCTGCACCATCAGAGCCCCAATAAAGGACCATCATGATTTTTCGTTGAATCCATGTGAGCCTGTGTTTGCTGTTTCAAGACCCACTACTTCGTAGTTTCATTCTATATAAATTTACTAATTATCAAATAGCACAAGGAGATATGATTCTCTGCTGGCAGCTTTTGAAATAAATGAACAGCCCTACAGCTGTTTCAAATTAGGTGTTGATAACAACAGCACATTAAGCATGCACTGACGTTTACATGTCTTTGAGCGTACAGTGTTACGTTTAAAGAAACATCAAAGATGCATGTTAGTTTCTTGTTTGTGCACCTGTTTTGTGTTTGCGTTTAATTATCTTTGAAGAGTACAAGAAAGAAGGCAGAAATGCAATGTTGTGCCACAAATAGCCCATTCAGCAGTAGTATTGACACAAATATTTTTTTATTTGTGCTTGAATAAAGAGCTGTGAAGCATGCTTAGATCGGTTAAATGTTCTACAATAAGCGCAGCTTAAAGGTTAGCAATACTATGACGATACTCAGAATACGTTCAAGCTCGTCTAAACTGTCCAAGAAAAGAGTCTAAGAAAAAAGTCAATCAAAACCAAAATAGCACCAGCAAGAGTTGCTAAATTGACAAATGAGAAAAAAGTTGTCTCCAAGAGAAAATACTTTCTCCCAAGTGTCTCCCAACTTGCAAGACATCAACAACAGCGATGAGGAAATAACGCAAACCATTGACGACATAAATGCTTTTAAAAACAGAAACATCAAGAACATCGACAAGAAGTTTGATTCACTTTTTGAGCTGCAAATACAGAAAGTTAACTTGCTGAACCGGCAGCTAAAAGAGGATTTGCAGCTGCAAATATCCGAAAATCAAAAACTAAAAGATGAGCTAGCTCACCACAAAGTTGTGATTGTGACTATTGTCAACAGGATCAGCAAGCTTAGTAAAGTCATGACCTGCAGACCGCAAGCTCTGCAGCTGAAAGAAAAAGGCTGACAAGTGTCCGTTTATCAGCATAGATCGGTGGACGGCAGCCATGTGCTTGCTGCATATTTCCACTGTGGTTTGAACGGTCGATTTAATTAAAAAGTGAGCGGCTGGTTCCATATGGCATAAACTTTAGCAATCATGCTAGATCTCTGGCTATTCTATATATCATTTAAAGGCTCGCCTTACACTTTTGTTTCGTGTTGTTTCGTTTTGTTTCTCTTTGTAGCCGTGTATCGGAGTATACATGCCTACATGCATTTGCTTGCTTGTTCGCCGCTGGTCCGTTGCTCCACGTGTTTCACCTGGCTTTGAACAACTAGCTTCCTTGCCCAAGAGTACCGCCACACATTGACAGTCTTTATATAAATATTCAGCACAGTGACAGAAGTTCTTTGCTAGTCAGCTCCTTCTGCGCTCTACTAGCGTTGGCTTGATCAACTAGATCAGCCTGAGCAGCTCTTCCACGTGATGCACTCACGCCAAGAGTAGAAGACTCCAGTGACAATCCAGAAAAAACGCATTTACCTAGTGCTTTTTTTTTTGGCACTGAAAAAAAAAAACATAAAAGATGATGAGAAAAGAACGAAATAAGTAAACAAATAAACGTTAGCTATCTGTTCACTATCAGTAATATGCCAGTGTCTGAGTATAAATAAGGTAGAAAACATACCAAAGAATATATATCAAGCTTTAATTTCTAGCACAGCTCTTGTTTGAATTTTTTTTTTTTATCATTATTTTCGACATCAGTTTCGCCTCTCAGCATTAACTAGCTAGCACTTAAAGACCACTATAACACATGTCTGGTGAAAAGTTTGTTCTCAATGAGCAGCTGCAAATCTACAATAACACGTCCTTTGAAAACATCCAAACGCACTTTTTAGACGAAAACATAAACAACGAGCTATATGAAATAACAGACGGGCTGTCTCTGGTGGCCTCAGGAAGGCTGCTAGAACATGTTGACTGGGAAGACTGCATTCAGCTTGCCAATGATTTCACTTTTTTAACACAGAAACACAAACTGACTTTAATCAATGCTCTCAAAACAAGTATCACTACTTTTAGCAAGGAGCTCAACGGCCTTTATACCAGAAACAACAACAACATAAACGAGGATGACAGCTTTGACTCCGATAGTTTGAATGAGCAAAGAGCGCTGGAAAATAGCATGAAGTCAGGCATAGAGCTACTTGCTCTTATGTCCATGATTTGCTTGAACAACTCATACCAGGATATTCTTGCTAAAAAAAACAGCAAGCAAGCTTTAGATGAGGCTATTTCTTCTTTCCAGACCTTCCTGCCCTGTTTATTAGAGCTTTTGGAGCAAAATTTATCACGAATGTTCGACACTTCAGTTGAAAAAACTAACTTTTTGGGCTTGTTCCTCAAACCCATACGTCTTTATTTAGAATTAGAGCCTCTTTACAAAAACACACTTCTTAAAGAGCTGTTGCAACAGATTTTGTGTCTAATAGTCAAACTGCAAAGCGAAAAAACAACTGTTCTAAATTTGTTAACAGAAAACATATCATACTATTCGTTTTCCATAAACTTTTATGTTGATTTTTTAAAAAAGATGTATATCGACTACGATTTCCCTCAGTTGACTGAAGATGTGTTGAGAAGTATAAGCGAAAAAGAATTTAATGCTAAAGATATTGCTGGCCCTAAAAATGTGTCATTGTTTCTGGTGAAACTTTCTGAAGCTGTACCGCAAGTAATGCTTAAGCAAATCCAGTTAGTTACAAACCTGTTAAACAATTCGTCTTTTACTTTAAGAAATGCTGTTGTGGAGGCTTGTGGAAATATAGTATTTAACTATTACAAAAAAAAGGCGTTATCAAACGATAGCACTTTGTACGAGCACGAAGAGGAACAGTGCTCAAATATGATTGATTTGTTGGAAAATAGATTATTGGACACAAATCCATATGTTAGATCCAAAGCAGTTCAAGGCTTAATAAAATTGGCAAACTTGAAAGTTAATATCAAAAATTCCAATGAGAATAACGCTCAATTTGTTGTTACAAACATCCTGCCGTTTCAAAGAAGAAAAGTTTACTGGACTCAAATTGCGGTTAGATCCCTTCAAGATAGGTCTTACTTAGTCAGAAGATACTGTATCAAGTTGATTTCAATAATTCTTCTAAACCACTCGTTTGGTGCATTGCACGGATCACAGCTTAAGCAAACAGAGTGGGAAAAGAGATTGTCAGATACCAATGATGCTTTGAAAAAACTAACTGAAGCTGTCAATGATAGTTCTGATGTTGATCCAAATGCTGATGTTGGAAGGCTGATGATTATTAATGAAGGTTTGGGAAAACTAAAATTAACTATTCAGTATTATAAAGAAGCTTTAGAGTACATTGATTTGTTGAATGATGCTGTTGACAAGTGCTGTAAATTAATATCTTCCAAAAACAAATCAGAGGTTATTGAATCAATGGATTTTTTTGTTTTAGCAGATGCGTACGATCTTGAGACTTCTTATTTGGGTATCAAGAAAATGTTGCATTTGATTTGGCATCAAAACGATGATGCCCCGCCTATCACAGGGTACACTAATCCTAACTCTTTAGTTTCATCTTCAAGCACATCTGTTAGCATTCCCCAGCACTTAGTTTACTGCTATAAATCTCTGTTTTTGACAGCACCAGAAGGGTGTGATGACAAAGAAAAAGCAGCTTATATTGCTAAAAATCTGATCAATTTAACCATAAATGCAACAGTTTCGGATCTAGCTTCGTTGGAAAAAATACTTGCTTTATTGTACAGAGAAAAGGTCATAAACTCCAATGTCATTAAAGTGTTATGGATTATTTTTAACAGTTTTATAACAGTTGACACCGTTTTCACAAACGACCAGCTGCACGGATCAATCATTGTTATTGGTATGCTAGCTACTGAGGACCATACCATAATTTTAAAAGAAATTGAAAACTTGGTAAATGTAGGCTTGCAAGACACAAACAAAGATTTTATTATGGCAAAATACACATGCATCGCCCTTATGAAATGCTTACCCAACGCCAGCTATGTTAACTCGTTAGCTGTTCAGCAAAAAGGAAAAAATGAAATCAGCCTAGAGAACATTGGAAAAATATCTGAAAAGTTAAAAAACTATTTGTTAGCATACAGTGAAAACCCAGACTTCTATCCCTTTGCTGAGTCGGCTATTGAATGTCTTTACAAAATAAGTGACAAGCCGGAAGCTTATTGCGAAGAAATAATTGCTGTGAAAAGTAAAGAAGCTTTTTCAAGCAATGGAGGTGAAGGAAAAGAATTCTCAAGGTTGGCTTCTGTTTCACAGTTGGTATTTATTGTTGGTGAAATTGTTTTGAAGCTAATAGTTTATTTAGAAAACTCTGAAACACAATTTAAAAAAAGCAGAAACAAAAAGCAAGCAGCTCTGCAAAAAAGCACAAACAAAGATGCCGAGCTAGAGATGATAAGTAAAACCACAGATGATGATTTTAATGATTCTGTTGCTTTTATAAGAGAACACGAAATATTTTTCTCTCCTGATTCAATAGTTGCACCGTTTATTCCTTTGGTTATTAATTTGCTAACTGAACATGAATACAGCTACAGAAACTTCTTTTTGCAGAGAGTGGCTTCTTTAACTCTTTTGAAATTCATGTTAACAAGCAAAAAAATTTGTGAATCATATCTTCCTGTTTTAATAACCCTTATGGAAAAATCAGAAGATCCTATCACTAGATCCAACTGTATTTTAGGCTTTGGTGATATCTCAGTAACTTTCAACTCAATTGTAGATGACAACATTGAGTTTCTTTATAATCGATTAATGGATGAAGATTTGTCCGTTAAGCGAACGTGTTTAATGACCATCACTTTTTTGATTTTAGCAGGACAGGTTAAAGTTAAAGGTCATTTGGGTAAAATGGCTTTATGTCTGGTTGACAATGATTTAAAAATTGTTCAATTGAGTAAGATTTTTTTTAATGAGTTAAGCAGCAAAGACAACGCAGTCTACAACGGCTTTTTGGACATTTTCAGCTACTTAAGTTCTATGGACGAATTGGAAGACGCAGATTTCCAAAAAATTGTCAAGTTCTTAATGAACTACATCCAACAGGAAAAATACCAGAAAAACATCAACAACAAGCTGGTTTCAAAAATCAAAACAGTCAACAAAGAAAAACAGTACAATGATATCATATTTGTTTTACAAAATTTAATTAACAACAAAGACGAAAATTTGGATAAAATTATTGAAGAAGGATTCAAACAAGTTCCTTAGTAATGTATGTGATGCTATTATTTACATGGATGTCTATTTGTGTGGTATAAATATATACATTTAAAACAATATATACAAGTGTCTTTTTGTAATGTGTTTTGGTTAAGCTTTTTGGAAACATAGAGATCAATTAAAATATAACAATCAATAAAGGCATACGCATATATGTTTGTTTTTATCTTGCTATCAACCTACACAATAAAAGAAAACATCAAAAGATTGTGAAAGAAACCTTACTTGGTAAACATCTTTTTCAAAAATTCATGGCCGTTGGAATCATCAGTTGCCAAGACAAAGTCCAAATTTAGGTTTTTGGAGAACGGTTTTTCGTTTTTCAAATGGTCAACACATTCATCTACTAAACCATTAATGAAAGTTTCGCTGCCATTCAGACTGTCGCATCTTTTGATTAATTCAGGGTGTTTGGCCTCACCAATAACTTCCAAGTCCAGTTCAAACAAAGTTTCAATGTGGTCAGAAGTGAAAGCAACAGGAACAAGAATCAACTTTTCTTTGCCCGGGTTGTTCAGCTGCTCAACAATGTCGGCGGTTTGGGCACCTAGCCAAGGCTTAGGGCCGACTTGGGATTGCCATACCAATCTGTACTTGAACTTGAAGTCTAGTTTTTCCATGATGGAGTAAACAGTGGCGGCAACTTCGGCTGGGTAAGAGTCTCCTTTGTTGATAACATCCATAGGCAAAGAATGGGCAGAAAATAGCACAGTTAAGTCTGTTTCAGGGTTGAAATGAGGATCTTCCTTTTGGAACTCTTGAATTTTGGCTTGGATGTTTTCAGCAAAAGCAGAAGTCAGCCCTTCGTTCTTTGGCCATCTGTCGATGATGGACCAGGAGATCTGGTTGTCCTTGTCCAGTTCGTTTTTGTTTCTGAAGAGCTCATTGATGGAAGAACCAGTGGTGGAGTAAGAAAACTGAGGGTATTGAGTAAATGCTACGGCTCTTGTAATACCATCATCTAGTAGTTTTTGGTAAGTCATTTTGCTTAAAGGTTGAGCATATCTAAAAGCTACGTACGGTTTGTGAGGGGCAGTTTCGGGGTGCAGAACATCCAGTTTGGCACAAACTTTGGAGGCTTGGTACTCAGACCAATACTTGATTGGAGAGCCCCCGCCGATTTCCTGGTACTGCTTCTCAATCTTGGGTGATCTGAAGGATGAGATGAACTTGGCGATTTTTGGCTGGTACTTTTTGGAAATCGGGATAAGATCGTAGTCCGAAAACAGCTGGTAGAGAAAGTCCTTGACCTCAGGGATGGTTGACGGCCCACCCATGTTCATGAAAACAATGGCTGTTCCGTTCTTGGTCCCGCTTGGCGGTGTTGCGTTGAATCTCTTGGCTGCGGTGGCCAGGGATCTTTGAGTGTGGCTTTTGTAGATAGAGAACATGTGGCTGCACGGCGTTTGCTTGTGGTTTCTGGATGCCAGCTTCTGCTCAGAAGAAGGATAAGTCAAGACAAGAGAAAAAGAGAAAAAAAAAAAAGACTGGAAAACAGTTGAACAACATTGAATCCAAGAAGGCTATTTTAAAAAAAAAATGCACTGTGTTCCCTCACAGTCTTTATATACGACCGCCACAGCCCAGTCCTAAACCAAATATCTGATCCCAGCCGCTGCTAGAGGATAATCCATGTCTTCCTGCAATCATTTCGCCGTGTCACGTCGCAGACCTGGGTGAAAAAAGGCGCACCCCTGTACGTCTTCAAATAACGGTAATGGCTGTCGTTTACGTCAGACTGAAAAATTTTTCTGGTATATACACAGCGCTACTAGTGGAAAAAGAATGAGCTGGGTGAACAAGGAGGCAGGAGGTGCTGGGCCGAGAAGGCACAGGCGGTAAAGCATGTGGAGGCTACGGCGTGGTGGTCGTCTGCTTCCTGGAGGATCATCACCACGGCGTGGTGGTCGTTTGCTTCCTGGAGGATCATCACTGGAGTATGGTCCCTGGCGCTCGAGGTTCCTACCGCATATAGGCTGTCTTTATCCACGCCGTACCTGGGAGCACGGACATAAGACGCGTTGCCAGCGGCCCAGAGAGCCAGAAAGAGCAAGCCGCACGTGAAAAAGGTCCGTTCTCCACGAACGTCCACCAGAGCATGTCACATGACCCCTCTGGCCCACATTCTTCTCAGCACGCGAGCCTAATGCCGCCGTATCCTCTGCTACTGATTGATACCTTATTTTTTACCTCATTTATTTACCTATTTTTTTCCTTAGTCTCTTCTTTTTAATTCTAGGTCTGCCGTTTACTTCTTCAATGAGGTCTTCTCCTTGCTTCCTAAATGAATTATCATCATCACGCACCCAGAGATAAATAATACAGCATTCAAGGCACAAACACCAGCTGCCCACAATCGACCACGTTTTTTTTATCCATCCCCCATGTCAAGCCTACTGCACATCGCCAACAACCCTGTAAACGGGTTCATCTTATCCCAAACCAAGGACCTGAACATCCCCAACGAAATTCTCTTTTTTGCGATTATTCTGTTCTCGTCTTATTTTTTCAACTTCATTTTCCTGTTCTTATTCAAAGTGTTGAAGATTGGCTCTGGCAAGCGTGTTTCTAGAGTTGTTTTGAAAGAAATCTTTATTTTATCTGTTGGTCTGTTTTATGTGATCGGTATTTTAAACAGTTTGGCCGGGTTCTACTTGGTGACTTTCAGCTCTCTGGTTGTCTACGGGCTTGCCAAATTCAACTACACCCATGGCAACAAAATCAAAAACTTGCCATGGTTTGTATTAATTGGTTTGATTCTGTTTGTTTTGTGCTGTCACGTCAACACAAGCAACATTGAAAACGGTGAAATTATCACGGGTGCTCTTATGGTTTTGGTCATAAAACTGCATGAGTTTTCCTGGAACTGCCATGATTTTATCAACAAAGACTCTAGCCTGCTGAACACACATCAAAAAGACAAGATAATATCTGAGTTCCCTAACCTGTTGGAATATTTCAGTTATCTATTTTTCTACGACACTTTGCTAACCGGGCCTGCTTTTGAATACAAAATATTCATCAAGTGGGTTAAGTCGGACAACCAGAAGAATGCTGCTAGGAACCCGTCATTGTGGAAGTTTGCCAAAGGTATCTTTTTCTTGTTGTCATTTGTTAAACTGTCTGCCATGTTCCCTGTTGAGCAGTTAGTAAACAAAAACAACTACTCCCTATCCAAAAAATTTTTTTTGATTTACTTTACTGGTTTGATATTCAGATTCAAGTATTATGGTGCTTGGTCAATGGCTGAATCACTGTGCAACATGGTTCAGTTAGGCTATGACTCGAATGAGAAAAACTACTACTTAATCAAGAACGTCAATGTTAGAGGATTTGAGCTGGCCCAAAACTCCAAAGCCGCTTTTGAGAGCTGGAATGAGAGCACCAATATTTGGCTAAAAAACTATGTTTACATCAGATTTATCCAAGTAAACAACAATCCTACCTTGGCCTCTTTGGTTACATTCACTGTCAGTGCATCCTGGCACGGAACTCATCCCGGCTATTATTTAACTTTTGTTACGGGATCAACTTACCAAACTGCTGGTAAAATAATTAGAAGATTTGTAAGACCTTACGTAACTTCCACGGAAAATGCCTTTGTTAAAAAACTATATGATTTCATTTGCCTGATCATCACTCAAACAGCATTTGGCTACTTGGTTATGCCTTTCTTGGTATTGAACATCAGAGATTCCATTTCCATTTGGAAAAGTGTATACTTCATTCCACATATCTTGATTATATTGCTGCAACTGGCAAAGCCTTTTTTGAAAAAAAATGCTCCAAAAAAGACTTGTAATGTTAGCATCAAAGACGAAGATTTGAAAAACATTTTGAATGAAAAAATCAAATACGAGAACAAAGCAAACAAGAAACAAGAATAGTTAGTGTGTGCATTTTTTTTTTACTTTTGCTTTAAAACATCTTGTTTTAATCATTGGTAGTGAAAAAAGCTAATTTGTAGCAATTTGCTACTGTCACTATTGATTAAAAAAAAAAGTTATATTTATATCATTATAAATTTTAAAAAAAAATTTTGTTCACATTTCAATGGTAAAACTTAATTTGTTATTTTTTTTTTTTTTTATCTGAGAATTTTTTTTTTTATATTCTGCTAAATTTTAAAGATATAGAAAAAACTTAATTTTAAAATAATACTGTACTTTACACTTAGGTAAGTATTCATTGATGTTGTGTAGAATGCAGCATTATTGTTAGTAAATTTTTTTAATTAGAAAAGTCGCTGTATAAATAGATAAATAAAAAAAGATATTGCCTATAAACCGCAAAGTTTCAGTGAAGCACTTCAAAAAAGGACAGCCGTCAACAAGCTTTAGTTAAAAATGGCCACTAACAACAACGTTTTAAAATTTAACAACTCAAGCAAACAATTCAGCATAGGTAATCCAGACTATGTAAAAGATGTTTTTGAAATTAACACCATTGCATACAGCTTCAGCAGCAGTAAAGCATCCTCCCTAGACGCTTTGGATTTTAAAGGCTATGTCAAAACTTCAGATGTTGTCAAAAACAAAACTTTGCAAATCAGAAAAGATGTTGGAGAATTAATACAAAAAGCAATGATGAACCCAGAAAGCAAAGCTGCTTTAATCAAAGAAATAGAAAAACTAGTAAAAGACACCGATATGTTTATTAAAGAAAAGATCTCAGGTGATATTTCAGGCTATGATTCATACACAGTTCCATTTGACACGGAAAATGACGCAGCTAAGCAAAGCAACGGAGAGATAAACGAGCATTATACAAAAACCAGCAACAAAAACGGTGTTTCCATTTTGGAAAATCCATTTCAGATCACCATGGAAGAGCTTGAGCTCTCATACATGACTTATGTCAGCTGCCTGAATGCTGCTGTTAAAATCAAGTATGAAACTATTGAGAAAATGGTGATCCCAGAAAAAAACCAAACCGTTGTTAAAACCACTTTTGAAAGAACTAAAGAAGCCGAAAAAGATATCAAAGTTATTTTGGAAACTCTAGGTCTTGTTAAAGAGTTAGGAATGAAAACTATTTCTCCTTTGGAACACGCATTTATGGAAGCTGATTTGCTGCTAAAGCTTGGTGATATTAAGGAGGTCAAACATAAGTTGGAGGATATCAAGCCTGAATATATGGCACTAACAACAAAATTGTTTCAATCAGGTTTGATTAATGCCCAAGAAAAGAAAGTTGACATTCAAAAAGTTGAATTGTTGACTAAACAACATATTGCCACAAAAGCAGCTGGAAAAGGCCCTAAAGAATTGATCTTTTTATGGCAGAACTTAAACAGTATCCTAGAAAAAACCCAGAAAGCTTCTGAAAAAGAATTTGGTTTATAAACAGGTTGCTTATCTTGTATCTTTCATGCCGGTGCTCCTTGCCAACATTGTTAGACAGGGTTGCATGAAGCTGCTCAAATAAAAAAGCTTGATAGCTTTGTAAAACAAATTGTAAATCTGTTTAGTTTATAAACATATATATATAAACGTGTATATATATAAATTAATATAACAGAAACTTATAAACAAAATTTATAACTGCTATATATTTGTATTTTTTTTTTTTTTATGTAAATGTTATAAGAAATTACACTTATAAATCAGCATCATCTTCATCAGGTAATGGTAGAGCAGTAGCTTGTTCCATTTCTTGTTGGTATTGTTGCATTAATTGTTCATCAACTTGAACTTCAGGTGGAGCCAAAGCTGGAGAAGAAACAAATTCTAATTGAGGGGAACCAGCTAATTTTCTAGCTAACCATAAGAATGGCTTTTCAAAGTTATAGTTAGATTTGGCAGAAATGTCGTAGTATTGCAAGTTTTTCTTTCTGTGGAAAGTGATGGTCTTGGCCTTGACTTTTCTTTCCTTGACATCGACCTTGTTACCACATAAGACAATTGGAATGTTTTCACAAACTCTGACTAAATCTCTGTGCCAGTTTGGAACGTTCTTGTAGGTAATTCTGGAAGTAACATCGAACATGATAATACCACATTGAGCGTTGATGTAGTAACCATCTCTTAAACCACCAAACTTTTCTTGACCGGCAGTGTCCCAACAGTCAAATTTGATTTCACCGAAGTTGGTGTGGAAAGCCAAAGGATGGACTTCAACACCAATAGTAGCAATATATTTCTTTTCGAATTCACCAGTTAAATGTCTCTTGACAAAGGTGGTCTTACCGGTACCACCATCACCGACTAAAACTAACTTGAAGGTAGGAATTTCTTGTGGAGCAGACATTTTTATTAATGTATAGGTTGATTAATTTGGTTCTTTTGATTTATTATTTAATTTTTCTTTAATGCTTATATTTAATTTTTCGTTGATACTTTACCGATGTATGAAAATTATATATAAGTTATTATTAAGTAAAACTGTGCGTAAACAACAAATGTTATGTTAAAAGAATGGTAAAAATTTTTGATTGAGGATTTTTTTGTTAATTCAACTATTCACAGGTTTTTTTTAAAATCTTTTATTTGGAATAAAAATAGTTGAGGATATTAATTTGTTTGTCAAAGAACAATTCAATCCTTTTGAACGATTTGTCATAATCATTAACTCTGAAAGAAATGGGAAAAAAATTTTGCCACCCATGAACATGCCTCTGCAACAATAACAAATCAAAAAAAAAAAAAGAAAATGTTAGTATTCATTGACAAAAAATTAAGGATGAACAACAAAAAGAAACCAAAGAAAAAAAAAATTTTTTTTTTTGCTAGTGGAATTTGTATATTCGTAATTTAAGCACGAAAGAAAAAAAAAGAAATTTTCAACTAGAATCAGCACTGAAAATGAATAAACCATTTGCCTATTTCAGCGTTAGTCAGGTGAACATTAGTTGGACTTTGTTTTTGTCTTTTTTTTTTTTTTTTGATCTGTCATTTTCAACTATTTCCCTTTTTGGAAAGCAAGATGCCTTAACGGTTTTTTAAAATAAAAAGTCAAAAAGCAAAGAAAAAGAAATGAGCGAAATGAATTTTGAAAACGTGCCGACGGAGATATCTTTTTCTTTTTTTTTTTTGGAGAAGTTATCCCAAAATAGTTATATGTCCGATCAACATTAGAAGTCACGTTTTTTTATTTTCTTAAAGTCCGCATGTCTTTGTTTGCTCGGCTCCCCGTTGTCGCCCTGAAGATTTTTTTCTGGTCCCATCTATTTGTGCTGTTTTTGCTGACTAATTTATTATTGTGGTGTTAAAAACTTTGCCCGCATAGCTGTTATCATTAAGCAAAAACTGTGGGCTACGTCTTGTTGTGGCCGATTGTACACATTTTTGATGCTTGTCAAAACCCATTTCCACAGTTTCGCCATGCAAAAACCCGCAGTTTATCTCGCTTAAATATTTTTTCACACAGTTTGAACCCGTTTTGTTCTGTATAATTTCAAAATTAAGCAATGCCAAATAGTCATATCTTAGCAAAATAAGCACATTTAATTTTAATGCTTATATTCAGGGTCAGATTTTTAACGTTTATTGATGGAAATATTGTTCTTAGCGTTTCTCTTTTTTTTTTTTTTTAATTAATTTATTGCCGAGCTGCTTCTTTGAGATATTTGACAGTATATAATGAGCTCATCTACATGAATGTGTCATGATTAGTTTTGGCATATTGACTTCTATATAAAAAATAAACAATTACAACAGAAAAAAAATATGGAAACCAAAAAAAAAATATACTAATTCTCTTAAATTTACATTTGTAAAACCCAAACACAATGGTTAAATTTTTACACGGTGATTTAAAATACGGATTTTACCCAACAATCAGACACATTCCTTACGTTTCTGAGCAAGAAACTGGTATATCTTCTGAAATTGAAGAAGAATCATCATTAGCTTCTTCTGCTTCTTTAAAAGAAAAAAAAACTTCTGAATTAGATGATGCTGCTGTTTCCAATGACAGCTCCGATTTTGTCATTCCTGAATCTACTGAACTACTTGAATACAGAGACGAAGCCAACAGACCTTGGTACAAATTCTTTGATGAGTTGGAATACTCATTGCCTGCTTTGCAAAGACAAGCCAACAAATGGTCCTGGTTCGGTCCATTCAAGACTAAAGAAGAAAAGCTAACTGTTATCAAGTTAGATTTGACTTTAGCTTTTGTTTCTATGCTTGCTTATTGGTCTAAATATCTAGATTCTGTTAACCTGAACAATGCTTATGTTTCTGGTATGTCTGAAAAATTGAACTTGCACGGAAGTGACTTGACTGATATTCAAAACATCACCACCATTGGTACAATTATTTTCCAACTTCCATTTTTGTTCTTTTTGGACAGAATCCCATTGGTTCCATACTTGGTTGTTGTTGAAATCATTTGGTCTTTTGCTACCTTAGGGGCTGGTTTCTCTAAAAATGCTGCTCAATTGAAAGCTTGTAGATTCATTTTAGGTATGATGGAATCTAACTCTTACTTGGCCTACCAATACTTAATTGGTGGTTTCTATCCAACTTCTATGTCTACCACCAGATCTTCTATCTACTACTTGGGTCAAGCTGCAGGTTCTTTATCTTCCGGTTTCTTAATGGCTAGAATTAAAAAGGACTTGAGTGGTGTCAACGGACACGAAGGATGGCAATGGAACTTCTTCATTGACTGTATAGTTGGTATTGTTATTGCTATTATTGCTTTCTACACTTTGCCAGGTAACTCTCCTGACAAAATCTCTTCTATCTGGTTATCTGACAAGGATGTCCAAAACATCAGAAAGTACAACCCTGGTTACAAAAGCAAGGTTATTGACAGTAAAGATTTGTTGAGCTGGAATAGCTGGAAGAAATTGTTGTCCGGTTACAAAGTATACCTATGTATGTTCTACACTGCATTTTGTTGGTTGTCTTCTAACGCCTCATCCGGTTCTTACTTGCTATGGTTGAAGTCTTTAAAGAGATACAGTGTTGTTGAATTAAACAACTTGTCTGTTATCCCAGCTGGTGTATTTTTCGGTTTACTAGGTATTGCTGCTTTCTGGTCTGACATTTTGGAATCTAAGTATCAAGCTGTTGTATTTTCCCAAATTTTGAATTTATACGGTAACATTATTTTGTCTGTATGGAATGTTTCTGAAAACTTGAAGAAGTCTGCCTTTTACTTGCAAATGGCTGGTTGGATGTCTGCACCACCAGTTTACATGCAATTGGCTGCTATCTCGAAACATGACACCACCGAAAGAGCTCAAATTTTGGTTATTAGTAACATTTTTGCTCAATCATGGATGGCTGTTACCAACAAGTTAAACTGGGACTCCTCTGAAGCTCCAACCTATCCTAAAGGTTTCCCATTCTGTGCCTCTATAGCTGGTATCCTAGGTGTTTCTTCTGTTATCTTCTTATACTTCCAAAAGAAATACGACAGAGAACATTCTAAGAGCAACGGTATTGTTTTGTACAATTCTAAAACTGGTGAAAACTATCCATTAAACAAAGAAGACATCTAAGTCATTTGCTACTCTTAATTCATTTGCATAAAATATATTGAGTGCTTGGCGACATGTGTAAATAAACGTATTTGTTTATTCGTCTGCGGATATGCATGAAAACATGCTCAGGGATATGTAAATATGTCTATATATAATTTTCAACCTTTCATAATAACTAATATCAAGAAAACTTTAATTAAATAAACAGGTTTTTTTTTAAAAAATAAAACAAAAAAAAAAAAGGCAGCAGCCGCACAGTAAAAATAGCTAATACACGATGTCTTATCCGATATTCGGAAGCATACAGTCACGTGTAGCGCAAGAATGTCATTGCCTAGTAAATGTATGCCACGAGAAAACGAAATGCATGAAAAATTGGGAGAGAGAAATATAAAATTAATAAAGAAAATTTTTTTTTTTTTCGAGAAAGCTGCTCATGAATTCCCCGCATGCAAGAAAGTCAACATCTGTTCATGTCGTTACCTCAGCTGTTCATTGAATTTTAGAAGTTATTAATCTGAATGGTTAGATTATTAAATTTAATGAGTTGATTGTTTCTACTATTCAGGTTCAATAAAGAAAAGAGAGCCGATATAAAACACCACGTTACAACACCAACGACACGCCACAAGTATAAAATGTTAAGAAGAACTGTTATAAGTAACTTAAGAAGAGCCAACGCTTACTCTTCATACAACGATGTTCATTTTGGAAACGATGCCAGACAAAAAATGTTAAAAGGAATCACCACCTTAGCCGATGCTGTATCATCGACTCTAGGACCAAAAGGTAGAAATGTCATCATTGAACAACAGCACGGTATTTTACAACCAAAAATTACCAAAGACGGTGTTACCGTTGCTAAAGCCATAACTTTGAAGGATCCATTTGAAAATCTAGGTTGTAAGCTTCTACAGCAAGTTGCATCTACCACCAACGAAATTGCCGGTGACGGTACCACATCCGCCACTGTTCTTGGTAGAGCCATTTTTGAAGAGTGTGTTAAAAATGTTGCTGCTGGCTGCAACCCAATGGACCTAAGAAGAGGAACTACACTAGCTGTTCAAAAAATCATTGAGTTTTTAGAAGCCAACAAAAAAGAAGTCACAACAAGTGAAGAAGTTTTGCAAGTTGCTACCATCTCTGCCAACGGTGACAAGTACATTGGTAAAATCATCTCTCAAGCCATGGAAAAGGTTGGTAAGGAAGGTGTCATTAATGTTGAAACCGGTAATCAATTAGAAGATAAGTTAGTAATTGTTGAAGGTATGAACTTTGAAAAAGGTTGGGCTTCAGGATACTTTGGTATGAATGCCAACCTTGACAACGGCAGCAAGCAAGAATTCTCTAAGCCTTTAGTTTTCATTTCTGAATTTAAATTGACTCAAGCCAAGCAAGTTTTACCTGCTATGGAACTGGCTAAGAAATTGAACAGAGAATTGATCATTATTTCAGACGACATTGATGGAGAAGCTTTAACATGTTGTGTTTTAAACCATGGAAGAAATGTTATCAGAAACTGTGCTATTAAAGCTCCTGGTTTTGGTGATAACAGAAAGAACATGTTACACGATATTGCCATTCTAACTGGTGGTCAAGTTTTCTCTGAAGATTTTGCTAAGTACCCAGAAAGTATAACCCCTGAAGACTTTGGCTCTTGTGATTCCATTCAAGTTACCAAAAACTCCACATTAATCTTAGGAGGTCATGGTGACAAGAGCAGATTAAAAGACAGAGTTGAATACATCAAAAACACTTTGAAGGATACTACCATTACTGAATATGAAACCGAAAAGTTGCAAGAAAGATTAGCCAAGCTAGATGGTGGTGTTGCTTTAATCAGAATTGGTGGTGCCAGCGATGTTGAAGTTGGTGAAAAGAAAGACAGATACGATGATGCTTTGAATGCCACCAGAGCCGCTGTTGAAGATGGTATTTTGCCAGGTGGTGGTACAGCTTTGTTGAAGGCCACTCAAGTCTTAAAAGACTTGCCTGTTGAAAATTTCGACCAGAAATTAGGTGTTGATATCATCAAAAGAGCCATAACCAGACCATCCAGAAAAATCATTGAAAATGCTGGTTTGGAAAGTTCAGTTATTGTCGGTAAGTTGACCGAGGAAAACAGTGAATTCTTGAAAAACTTCAACTACGGTTATGATGCTGCTAAGTTGCAATACACCAACATGTTGGAAAGCGGTATTATTGATCCATATAAAGTTGTCAGAACAGGTTTGTTGGATGCCAGCGGTATTGCTACATTGTTAGCTACCACTGAAGTTGCTATTGTTGACAGCAGAGAACCAGGTGCTAAGAAACCTGGTATGCCAGGAATGCCTGGCATGCCTGGCATGATGTAAAAAGAACAAGCTTGATTTGAATTTCACAGTTAAAATTAACATGAACTTTTTTTCTTTTTGTTTCTTTCTTTAAACTAAAAACCATACAGGCTTTCTGACAATGTTTAAGCATAAAAGTTATATAAACAATTTTTCCATGTAAATAAAATTACAATTTTAAGTTAAATTTAATGAAATAGTGAATTTTTATAATGAATTAGTTATCTTTTTTTTAGTTTTATTTTTTCTAACTATTATTGTTATTTTAGAAAAATATTAATTTACATTTAAAAAAACAAAAGTTTTTTTTTATTTCATGTTTAAATAAAGATTTAAGTTACAACAGAAAATGTAAATATTAAGAAGAACGACACGGAATAAAAAAACTGGGCTGAAACAATTTAAATAATTTACATTAAAAGAAAACTGGAGGGGTTTGCCTTGAAGGTACTTATAATTCATATCATAAATATTAAAATCATAATTGCATTTAATTAAAACTTAAAACTAGAAAACGTTTCAAAATTTCTTTTTTTTTTAATTTTATTTAAATATTTTTTTCTTTTTTTTTTTTTTTTTTTTTTTTAAAAAATTGAAATTTTTTAAAATACAATTTAACTATCTATAGCCATTAGATGTATCGTGATTAGAACTTTGCAAAAATCAAAATACTGACAAAACCCATACATCAACAATAATTAATTATTTCCTTCAAAAAAAGAAAAAACATAAAGTATAACTGTCCAAAACATGGCTGCGTTTGAACTGCCCATTGTTGTTAATAACAAGCACAAGAGAAGGAATCAGTCCATACTATACAAAAAATACTACATATACAATCACTTATTTTCACGTTTGCATGATGGTGCAACTTCTGTAAATAGCTCAACACAAGAAAAAAGGCTTTTAAAAAAAAAATTTAACAAGAAACTGCTCCATTTTAGAGAAAAGTATGTTCAAACTTTTGATCGACCACAATTGTCATATGAAGAATGGTATCCAAACCAATTTATAGAGGAATCTGTGACAGAAAATGAGGATAACAGAGAACTTAGCAACGAAGATGAAGAAACTGAAAATCTCGAGAAAAATACAAAAATAACTGATTTATCATATCATTCATTCAACCAATGGAATTCCAATAGTTTGATGAATGATCTGAAAAAACAAAGCAGAAACATTTTGCTAAGCACAACAAAATCGGATGAACTAGAATCGTTTGACAAGCAGTATTTCAAAAAGTCTCTTACCCATTTCAAATCAAAAGATTTTTTAACAGAATTCAGTGAAAATCACATTATAGACAACAATTTCAAGCTAAGGACAGCTTCCAACATCATGCAAATATGGCATGTATCAATTATCAAAAAAAACTGGAAACGAGCCTATCGATGCTTAGCAATAATGATACGGATAGAAAATGTTGATATTAGACAGATTTATTCATTAATCATTGTAACATTACAAAATTATAAAGAAAACGACAAAAACACAACTGGCTACGCAAAAAAAGATACACTACTGGACTTTCTGAAGTGGATTACATTCAAAAACAGTCCATTGGTTCGAATTAATTTGAATAAGATCCAGACTGGTAGGTTTCCATTTTATGATAACATAAAAACGTTTAACAGTATCCCGCATACAATCTATTTTTACTTCTTTCACAATATTCTAAAGCATTATCAAAATTTTATGCAGTCATATGACAGACAAGAAGTAACGAAGTTTAAAATTTTTTTGACTTCGATAGAGGAAATGATGCTTGTTCCGCCTTTTGATCAAGACTTTTTGTTCAATTATTACTTAGGTCTTTCGTATACAATTTTGGTGGACTTTCTAAGTATAATCTTAGAAAACCCAAACTGCCCTTCAAGGGAGGAAATAATAAGAGACGTTAATTTGCACTTGAATAAATCAATTAAAATATTTAAGCAATTGGGTATTCCAACAGATATTAAAAAGCATGAATATAAAAAGTTTTCAAATGGTAAAAAGGATTTTTATTCAAAGGATAACAACCAACATAAAAATTATTACTATAATCAGACATATTTGGCGGAGCAGCTGACTTTTTTGAAGCAAAAGATTTTTGGTAACACTGACAGCTCTTCAAACACAGATGGCAGTTCATCGGATGAACATGACGATCTAGCAAGTGATGACTCATTTAACGAGAAATTCGACAGAAAACTTGACAAACTAAATGAATCATTTGATAACGTGAATCAAAATTTCATTTATTCTGATAATGAAGATGATTTAATGAGACAGGAATCTATGATGTTTGAAAATTTGAATGGTACAAGCACTCAGCAAACAGAAAATTATAGAGCTGATCATGATAACACCAATCAATACTGGATGGATTAAAATAGCTGTAGGCATTTAAGTAAGGTAAACACAAGCATATATAGATTTTTGAAACTTTCTATACCACATGTTATATAGGTATAAATCCATTGGTGTCGACTTTAATATGTATATCATTTTTTTCAGAAATTTTGACTTGCTCGGTAAGGAGTCTATTTTTATCAATTTGATGTTCTAGTTTGAATTTTGATTCGTTTATGTAAAAATCAAAGGAAGATATCACTAGCTTTTCGGTATCTAAATTATAAACAGGCTCTTTATGTTTAAAAGACCTTAACGCCAGATTTGAGTACCCCCTTTCGGGGTTAGATTTGTCCTTATATTCAAACTCGTCATTTTCAGTATCATTATTATCAAAAGCAACGGTTTCTTTTTGGTTTTGAACTTGACTTTCCACATGAAAATGTTCTCTATTATCTTCATCTAAAATGACGTTTTCAACCGGAACTCCAAATTGGTCATTCAAATTATTTAATGGCTGGTTAAAGCTTCTTGATGAAGAGGGATACATATCCATAAAATTGTCAGTCGATGAGGAAAAACCCCCAGAATTGTTTCCTGTTTCTGAACGTCTGTTATATGCTCTATTATTTCTAAAAGTTGTTTGCCTTTTTATTTTGCCTGTATTTGAGTCAAAAATATCCATTCTACACATTGGACAATTTTTCGATCTTTCAAACCAGGTTTTCAGACAGTAAAGATGTAAAAAATGCCCACAAGGAAGCATCTTTGGCTTGAACTTTTCTAGTGCTTCTTTTATAGTATTATCATTTAGAATGTTGTTATTTTTTTTTAATGCAAGCTCCATTTGGTTTGCAGTTGGGTATAAAGAGTCCATGCATATAATACAAGTATCATCAGCAAGGCATTCTTGCGGAGTTGGCGATGGCAATTCTTCCAGTTGCTCGTAGTTATTGTAAATTGTAATTAAATTTTTTCCTATAGTAACTACTGAGTGAATTTGAACTAGCATTTCATTACTGAAAAAGGATGCAATACCTTTCATATTAGACTTTGAAAAGGCAATCAAAAACCGAGCAATAATATGCATTATATTGGTGGTCAAACCGATCATCAATTCAATACGATATTTGGCTTCAAAAGAGTTATTATAGCCAAATATCCCTTCATCGTCTGAATCAACCTCTTCATCCTTGTCTAAGTCATCATTTTCACTGTTGGTAGACTTTATTGAAGCTTCATTTATAGATGCATTGGTTTCCACCTCTTCATCTTTTTCAACATCAACTTCTATGCTATTTAGACGTCTCATTGACTCTCTCAATTTCAAAACTATTTCATCTTGCTGAACTTTTGATTTATAAGCATTAATCAAATTAACAACCGAAAAACACCAAGTGGCTAGTGTGTTGATCGAAAAGAAAGTAAATAAAAGCTGGAAAGCCCATGAAGAAAGACCAGTCACTTGGTTAAAGCTGTTGCTGTTTTCAATAATGCAGTTGTACTTGATTGCGTTTTTAATTGAAATGATCGTTAAGACTAAAAGCACCAGGAAATATTTTGATTTATAAAAATTAATTATAAACAAAATATTTTTCCACTTAAGTTGGGCTTTATCCTCTTCATAAGAGTTACCCGTTAAAACACCATTTTGATTTTCAGGGTCCGATGCATTTCCTTCCTGCAAATGCTGGTTAGTTAGTCTATTGTAAATCATATCTAACCTGTCCAAGTTTATCCAGTATATCAACTTCATGGTTAAAGATACTATCACATATAGCAAAATGTTCAAGCTATAGTTGATTTTAGAGTTTCTGATGTAAAAGTTAATATCGATAGACCGGCCATCTTCGGCTGCTTCATCACCATTAAGTTCTCTGTTAATCATAAAAGTAATCATAATAATATCGTTTATAATTGTAGATATAAGCCTATTGTTTATGTTTTCTATTTCAATCATTCTTAGCTCTCCAAACAGCAGAAACTTTATTAAAAAGTTATTAACAAATATAAAGCAGTTAAAAATGATGAAGTTGATTGTCACAAAAAAGCATTGCTTGTTGCTTGTAGTTATGTTATTAACTTTTGTTTTTGAATCATTTTCAAAAATTGAACCTGAAGAAAACATGTGCAAAAGAATTTGAAGCAAGTTATTCGATTTGTAAATAACATCTACTAAACTGTATCCAAATACCAGATATGTTATAATTCCGTAGATGATGACCTTATTGTTGCTGATAAAAGAACGAACCATTGTGAGGTGGGATGATATATATGGGGATTGTCTTGCTCTATTTTTTTTTAACCTAACGGAAGCTAGTTTATTCTTTCTGCAAGTTTGAACAGGTACTAAAATAAAAAGGTTTTTAAATCTCTCACTTAGCAAAAAGGAACGTGAATGTCAGTGGGTTCAAGCTATTTGCAGTAAAGCAGCAGAATAAAAAAAAGGCAAAGATAGTGTGCTACTTCCAAGGTACACGTATGTTTATTTAGGTTGTTGTTAGCGAATGATTACCCTTTTTTTTTAAATCTTTTAGATTCACTGATTAATAAAATAATTAGATAGCTGATACTTTGCCTGCAGCTTATAATAAAAATTCAGATTAATTAAAACCTGTTCTTAGAATTAAAGCTGTGAAGACGATTGTTCACTTATCACAGAGTATATACCTGGTGTTCTTTTTATGATATGTGCACTATTTTTTTTTTAATCCTGTTACTTTCTGGTGCATTTCTACTTGATCATGTGTTCATGGCCCGCCAAGTGAATATGAATGTTTCTGTAAAGCATAATATGCGTTTGAGCATTTTGCAAAAAATCTGGTAGCTAATATCACATAATCATCCCAAAATAGCAATGCTAAAGTAAACAAATCATAAACTTCTTTTTTTTTATTTTTTTTTGATATTTTTTTTTTTTTTTGCTTCAACACCAATAACCCGTGTAAGAAATAGCTGTTTTTTGGATTTTAAAAAATTTTATGAGCTCTATGTTGAATCATGCAGCTGATCAAGGTTGATGGTTGTTGAATGGATCAAAACAGCAGTCATTCGAAACATTCCTCTATTCAATTTGCTATGTAAGTTTTCAAGTTTCTTTGTTTGTTTGTTTTTTTTTTCGTCAATATTGGAAGCAAGTATAAAGAAAACCAAAGCATTAATACAATTGCACAGTCTTAGCGCAGAAACACTACAGATAACCACCGGCAGTCCCTATTAATCCAACCTGAATAAAACCAACACGCAACAATGAGCTCTACCACCAAAACATACCAAGATATCTTTACTTTATTTGACAAAAAAAACGAAGGCTCCATTTCCAGAGAAAAAGTTGGCGACTACCTAAGAGCCATTGGTTACAACCCAAGCGAGCAGCAAATCAAGTCCATCATTGCATCATCTAACAACCAAGAAGCATACACATTTGACGCTTTAAACCAAATAATCGATGAAAACAACGACATTCTTCAATCAACCGTGAACAAATCAGTAAAGGACTTTGTCAAAGCTTTCAGAATATTCGATACCAACCAAACAGGAAAGATCGCTGTTGGTGACTTAAAATATATGCTAACTAGTTTGGGTGAGAAACTATCTAATGAAGAGTTCGATGAAATCATCAAGGGCGTTAATGTTGACGACAATGGTATGATAAACTATGAAGAATTCATTAAAGAAATTTTGAGCAATTAATTGGCACATATGTACAATATATAACAATAACAATTTAACAAATAAGCTATACCAAAAAGAGCTATTTAGGTAAAAAGTTCCCAACTGTAAATGTTGGAAGGCCAAAAGTGTCTCTTTTGACAATAAAAAAGGAGCTACAATCAACATATTTTCCTTTTTGAGGAGTCAAAACTCTCATTGTTGGAACATTCACAAATCCCGTGTAGTCTGAGTAGCACACTGCTTTGAAATTTTTGAAAAATATCAAAGACGATTCATCGTCTAATATCTCTATCACAAACGTCATTTTCCCCAGTAGCTGTTGCCTAGTCCAGCCAGTCAACATCAAAAATTCATCATTGACGTAAGAGATTTGCCCAGTTCTTCTCCAAACAATTGTGGGGTTCCCTACCTCGTCTATAAAAGAAGCATACTCCAAAAGAGTTCTTTGAAAACAGTGCTCCATAAAAATCATATCCTCTTCCTGGAAATTTATGCAGGAAGCAATAAAAACAGGTCTTATAGCAGCGATGTCATAGCATATTTTAATCACATCCTTTTTGTTAAATCTCTTTTTTATGTATTCCAATAAAGATGTAAATCCATGTGTATGCAAGAACGGCTGTGTTATTTTTGAATAGATATCACTTGGTTTTGTATACTGCAGAGAATGTGTCCACTCTGAATTGGCAACAATACGTTTTTTGTTAGTCGCCAGATCGCTCATTTCTATGATATACGATCTTCCTCTTTTTTGATTGCCTTTTTTATCTCTGCTTATAACATTAGGTATCAAAACATTTTTCTCAAGGTTGACTACTTTGAAATTTGTGTATACTTCTGATGAGGTTTTCTCTTTATTTTTATGCATATCTGCATCATTGCCATCGCTGTTCTGGAAAAACTCCACGTTGCTGTTATTTTCATACTGATCTACCAAATCTTCGCTTAATCCCATGTTCTCTCCTGTAGGATCATCTAAAGGTACCAAAGGAAAATGCTGGTGAAGCAAATCAATTTCTTTTTTTACTAGCAGCTCAAATCCTTTCGGTCCCAAATATTTACAAATCTCCAGTCTTTCCAATTTTTTTTGTTTTTTAAGCATTTTGCGTTGATATGCTATCTGTTCATAGTCAATATAATTGGCAGCTTGCATTGCCTGATTATTTGCAGTGCTTAGGTTAGATGCCATTTCACTGTTGCCATTATTGGAGGCTCCATTTTGGTAAAAACGGTTTTGGCTTCCACTGTGAATAGACTCTGTTGCATAGCTGCTAAAACTAGAAGCAGAAGAAGTAGTTTCCATAAAGACTTCTTCTCCTTTGTCATAAATATTGTTGTAGACAAATTTGGAGTCTGCACTGAGCTCGATTTGCTTTCTCTCATCTTTGCTTGAAACAACTTGTCCCGTTCCGCTATTTTCGGGTAAATTGGTGATACTTATTTGTTCATTGGCAAGCCCGTTCTTGATTGGTTTGTTGTAAGATTGCTGTCTTGGGTTGGAATCATGCTGGTACGAGTCAACTGAGTTATCTAGTTGAGAGTAATTTCCCTCAAAAATTGGCTGCCTTTCATAATATTTTAAGGCTTCTGCTTGCTCAGCCTTCTGGTTTTCCAAAGAAGACGCAAATTTTTTTTGATAGTCATCGATAGACTCAGCACTAACGATATTCTCCTGTCTCTCTGCGCTCAAAGCAAAGCTGGTCCCTTTGTTAGCATATGCTTTTTGGTTGGGAAACCCTTTTTCAGGCCCAATTTTCCTTTTCTTGTAGTGCTTGGCGGAAACGTCTAAGCTTGAAAGTTTTGGCTTCCGCTCGTAGTCTCTGCATTCAATGCCCTTCTGCAAGCAGTTCTTGCAAGGCCTGCTCCCAGTGCACGAAAAATGCTTTTCATGGCAATACTCACAAGCTTTTTTGTATGTTCTTTTCTTTTTCACAGTCAAAAACTCAGACGCTTTTGGTGCTTTGAAGTTTTTTTTCGTTGTTTCCTCAATTATGCTCATCGGTTGTTTTTACTATTCCAGCGGTTCTGATTGAATGGGCCTGTCAAACTAGAGATTCAAATGTTGTATTAAAATGGGGCTTAAAAACAACAAAAAAATTGAAAAAAAAAACAAAATCAAATTCCTGTGTTAAAAACTAAACAGGTATAGCTTGGTTTTGCTTTGAAACTCGCTGGATCTGTGAGTTGTTACATGACTCTCTGACTATTACCAACCAAATCCATCCATTTCACGCTAATGTATTTAAAAATGCTGCATTCCAGACGATTTCTTACCCGAACTTGGTATAAAACATACAAAACTGAAAAAAAATAATAATAATAATAATAATAAAAATATATATAAAAAAAAGAACATGCATATGCTGGCTTTCCCATAATAAAAACGTGACCAGGAACCTATTCGATGGATGACTTAGTAGTGTTCATGGGTAAGGAGATGCAGACAAAGCCTAATCGGCTTAAAAATGCAGCTACTCGTAGAAGACATTAGGCATGCTGGGTTCAGGGGAGCAGGAAAGAGCAATCAGCGTCTTCTTCTTTTAGAGAATGCCTTTTTTTTCTGCTTGAAAGCGGTTGATGCAGAGCGTTTGGCACCAGCAGACACAGCCTGAGAAGCCTTCTGCAGATGCTTGAGGTCTTCTTTGCTAATAGTATTCTTGTTTTCAAGAATGTCGTTCATTCTGCTCACGCTGGACTTGGTTCTCTGGTATCCCTTTGGCGCATATCCTGAGCTTGGTCGCGAGCTGTCGTCAGACGAGTATTCTGGGTTGCTGACCGAGAACGGCATGGCTAATTGTTTGTTTAAAGCTTTTTTATACTTCAAGTACGAGTGAGTGAACCCTTGCATCCTTGTTTCAGCTTTTTCAAACAGAAACCCT
The DNA here is from genome assembly GCA_030573555.1 of Hanseniaspora hatyaiensis (nom. inval.). NCBI lineage: Eukaryota > Fungi > Ascomycota > Saccharomycetes > Saccharomycodales > Saccharomycodaceae > Hanseniaspora > Hanseniaspora hatyaiensis (nom. inval.). The sequence continues at coordinate 130,745 of JAJMDM010000001.1, forward strand.
TCATCCAGCAGTAGCTGTATAATTCTTTGCAGATCCTCTTTGAAATACTTGGCTCCTTTTCCGTGCTCTGTTAAAGTGTCGTGGCCTTTCTGAACAATCTTCTGCTGTCTGGATCCTCTGTAAACATCTATAATATAGTTGACTGTTACATCTTGCGTTTGGGTTTGCTTAACAATGCTGATAATATTTTTTGCATCGGTTGTGATGTCTCTTACCTCCACTGTGTTGCTGGCTCGGCAGTTGTCACATGTTTTATGACATTTTTTAGGATCAAATACTTCGTTAAAATACTGCAACACCAGTTTTCTTCTGCAATCAATTGTGTTAGAACAATAATTAAGAACGTTGTGCAGCTTTTCGAGATGTCTCTCTTTCAAAACTGCACTGGTCAATCCTTTGTCTCGTTTGATTTGGCTTTCAATACTTTTGAAATCTGCGTACTGGAAGAATAATATACAATAAGCAGTTTTTCCATCTCTGCCCCCTCTACCACATTCCTGATAGTACCCTTCCAAACTTCTCGGAATTGAATGATGGTAAACAAATCTCACATCCGGCTTGTCGATACCCATCCCAAATGCTACAGTTGCACAAACAATCTTGATCTCACCTGATTGCCACATATTTTGAACGTTAGATCGATCTTCGTTTTCCATCCCTGCATGGTAAAACGCCGCTGATAAGCCACTTTTTTGCAAAGTACTTGCCACAGTTTCACACTGGGTTTTAGAATTACAGTAGATGATACCAGTGAATCTTAAAAACCTACTTTTTATTTCATTTATCATTTCGTAAATAGAGTTTTTACTTTTGGGCCTTACCATGTATATTAAATTGGCACGGTTAAAAGTTTGCTGGAACTGCTTGGCATTTTTCAGCCCTAGCTGAATTAAAATATCTGTTTTTACTTTAACTGATGCTGTAGCAGTCAGTGCCATCATCGGAATGTCAGGGTACTCTTGTTTAAAAAAACCTAACAGCTTGTAATCAGGTCTGAAATCATGGCCCCAACTGGAAACACAATGAGCTTCATCAATTACTATTCTAGCAAGCTTGCCAGAGTCATACAACATTTTTATAGTATTTTTACACTGTTGAGATTTGCTCAACATTTCCGGAGACAAATAAATCAAGTCTAGTTCACCATTTCGGAATCTTCTAAATGCTTCTCTTCTTGAATCCGCTGATTCTTTTGATGAAATCATCTCAGCATAAATGTTCAATTTTTTTAAATGATCAATTTGGTCCTGCATCAAAGAAATTAAAGGAGAAACAACAACTGTTGTTTCCATTTTACCTTGTTTGACAATAGCAGGTAACTGATAACACAACGACTTACCTCCACCGGTCGGCATTAGCACAAATACATCATTGCCTCCAAGGACAGCGTTGATAGCATTTAGCTGGTTTTGCCTAAACGAGTTCAAATTGAAAACATGTTGTAACTTATCTTCTAGTTCATTAGACCATGCATATCTCTTTTCACCAGCAGGTCTTATTGCCTGCTGCTTAATACTTGGCGGTTCAGAAGTTGCTCTTGTGTTTATTTGATCAAAAACCATAGCCTCTAATTCAGAATCACTGTCATCACTAATATCACTGTTGTCTATCACTTCTATAATACTATCTTCCTCGGGGATATGCTCCATTTCGTAATCTTGTTTTATCTTTCTATCAAACTTTATGTTATTACTATAAACAGAAGGCTGAGATGATATCATTTCAAAATCTTGATCAATGATTTCTATATCTTCATCAGACAAGTTTGCTTCTCTTTCATCAGCAGAAGAAGAACTTAGAGCTATGACTTCATACTCGTCATCGGAACTTTCAACTATGCTGCTTGCTTTATTGTTTTGGTTTGACTTATGTTTTGTGGGCATTAAACTGCTATTTAATATATTGTTCATTTCCATTACTTCAGATTCATGCTCATGTGAGCTTTTAGTATCAAATGACGAATAATCATTTCCTGTATTGTCTGCTGGGTTATAAGATTGATCTCCATTGTTGGCAGAAAAATCCTTGACCACAAAGTCTCTATCACTTTCATTTTCGCTATATTCAGCTTGTGAATCTAGGTAGTGTGAGTCTTCGGATTCAGCATCGTCTGTCACATCAGTATTTCCGTTATGGTTTAGTGCTAGTCTTGATAATGAGATGTTATCTGAATTTTCATTATTTTTCATAAACGAGCTGTTCATTTTAACTTTAACATTATTTTCAAAATCACTTATCTCATTGTTAAAGTCGTATAAGCTTCCCTGGTTGTTGCTGTTTTTATCTAACGTTTTTCGGTCATTTCGTTCTAAATCCTTCTCTAGTTGTTTTTGTGCAGCCATTATCAAGCTGGCATCATCATCGTCGTCGTCTGATTCTAAGTTTTCATTTGGAAACCCGAGGTTGTTTTGGATATAGCCATTTGTTGAAGATGAGCTAATATCGATAGACACGATGTTGTTCTGTTCTTGATTCGTCTTGTTAGAAATAAAAAATTTGGATTTTACTGCTGGCTCTTGTTCTTTGTTTTTTGAAGATACCAACAGCTTCTTATTTTTGTTGATTTCCATGTTAATGTCCTTGAGTTTGAGTGTTTTTGAATCTTGTGACAAAGAAGTCGATTCTAAAACAGTGCATTTACTTTCCAAAAGCTCAACCAGCTTTTTATACAAAGTAATTTCTGAAACTTCCGGTTTCTGGACTGCTTGGATCTCGTTACTAAACTCTGCAGACAAATTTGGTTGAGCCAATGAGCTGGCCAATGAGCGTTTCTTTGGTGTTTTTTTTGAAGTGGTTATCACATTAGAAGTTGGTGTGCTTGATTTTGATAAATTGTTTTGTCGAAGCAATGCTGTGTCTTGTGCGGCTCCATTACCTTCCTTGTGTGTCACAACATTATTGCTAAAAATTTGAGCTTGTTTGCTTTTGGGATAAGCGCTGTGTGACAGTGGCTCGTTTGAGAGAGCAGTGGGCAGTTGGGAAACTTCGTTGCTGTCGGCTATTATGTTGTGCTTGTCAAGAGCTGGTTTATTAATGCTGTGTGCTGCAGAGGCTTCTAAAACACTCTCGTTGTAAATTTTTATGTTGTGGCCTTTTTTAATCACGTTGTCCAGAATGAGCCCGTTCATTGAGAATGGTTTGGACTTTTTGATGATGTTTATTTCAGTTTGGATGTGGTGGGACGCCTTTTTCATTGTTCCAGCTTGTAGAGATGTCCAATGGAAAGAGCAAAAACCAAAACAGTTCGAAAAACAAAAAAGTTCAATAGTTTTAGCGCAGTTTTTTGACTTCTTCAGCCTGCTTTGGTTTTCAGCACTTTTTTTTGGTGTGCGACCTACTCAAGCTTGTTGATGACCTCAGTGAAGACTCCAGTAACGGCAGCCGTGACACGTAAAAACGATATGCGTTTGACTCAAATATCGCTTTTTAAAAGTTTCTTCTTCTTCTTCTTTTTTTTTTTTTAAAAAAATGAAACCAAAAGCACGTGACACGAGAAGTCCGCAGACGCTTAGGCACAGAAAGGGCATTGGAAAGCTTTAATCATTAAAACGTCTACAGACCAATGGAGACCGTTAACAACTGTTTCTTGTGGGTTCTTTGTTTATAAAAAGGTTACAATAAAAGAGCATTAGACAAAAAAGCTGACGTGGCTTTTAATTATCTGTTTGCGTTTATGTAGAGAGATGCTGTGTTTGTGGAGCCACGGTGGCCTAGTTGGCAAAACAGCAGAGCTTTTTTTAAAAAATAGTGAACTTTGTGCAAGAAGTTGATTTTGTGGGCTGTGCAAGAAGTCGATTTTGTGAACTGTGCAAACAGTCAATGTTGTGAACCGTGCAAGAAGTCAATTTTGTACACTGTGCAAAAAGTCGATATTGTGAACCGTGCAAGAAGTCAATATTGTACAATGTGCACGAAAACAATTTTGTAAACTGTGCAAACAGTCAATATTGTACACTGTGCAAGATGCTTTGGCGCAGATACAATTACTGCCACGTACGCTTGGTTCCAAAACATTGTCTCAGTGCTTCTGTCTTTTGTTGTTCCAAGTTTTCTCTGAGTTTACTGCCAGCTGTGGAATAAGCATATTTGTGTGTGATACTTCTTTTAAACCTTTAAGCTTTTTACTAAAAAGTTGGCATGATAGTTGGAGCTAAACTGTATTCTAATACGCATATAGTTGTTTGCTTGAAAAAAAGCAGCAAAATACACTTATGGTGCTGAGCAAAGAGTACGCAGTTCCAGCAGACTAAGCACAGAAACAGAGCATAACTACGCGCTCACAGCCATGTTTTCTGAAATCAAGCATGTGTTTCGGTCTGTTGAGAACCTACTCACTGGAGATTTTGCAATATACTGGTATCATTTGAAAGCTAATGAGATTTTGCCTATTTTTGCATTGGTTCTGCAGCAAGGCTACTACTACCTTGTAATCACCAGTTGCAAGCTACTACTTTTTTTGTTAGAGCTTAACCATTTTTGGTTGCAGTTCCCTTTTATGCAGCGGATTTCTGATGCCTTAATCTCAAAAGCTAAAAAAATACCTATACTAAGCAAATGTGTAACTATCACTTTAGACTTTCTTATGAAAACAAAAACCCAGCTAAAAAAGAAGGTAATTCCTGGTTGGAAAAAAGCAGCGGAGTGCAGATATTGGTCTAATCTAGTCAATAAAAGTATCAAACAACCCAAAAATCACATAAAAATTGTGACAACAGGCGACTTAAATTTAATCAACAACTGTGATGCAACCAACCTAAAATTTGTTGCCTCAAACCACAGGTCTTTATTTGATTATGTTGTATTGCAGCATTTGATTATTGGTAGCAACGACTCGTTTAACGAACCTTGCCACATATTTTCATGGGGCTGTTTAGTCAAAATACCAAATTTGAGGTTGATGTATAGCATCATTAGCAATAACGAGAATTTTTCAGTTCAAAATAGCCGTGTTTTTGACTATTTTCATGGCAAATCACCTATAATTCTTTTTCCTGAAGTAAATATCATGAGCAACTCTGTGAAAATTGTACACGATAAAAAATGCATTCAAGATGGAAACAGACTTTGTAAGGAGACCCTAACACCTAGGTATTCATCTTTTTTAAAATTAGTAGAATTTTTCACTGAAGAAAATAATAGCACTGTTAACTTGGAAAATGAGTATTTTTATAACTCAACGTTAACCTACTATAAAATTGAAGCGATCCCTGCTGATAAAAGTATGCATTTGTCTTTGGCACATAGATGTCAAGATAAAACTACAGCTAGTAGATTAAAAACATGGCTCAATCTGGCTTTAAACCACTGCAGTTTGATAAAAACAAAGACTGAGCAAAATATAAGCACAGAAAGCAAAAGCTGCAAGTACCAGTTGTTGCAAATTACTCCTTTCTTCCTTCAATTTTTTGGTTCTTTTGGTAGATCTGAAAATAATCCATTGATTGTAAGAGTTCACTTTCAAAAGGTTTTGCTAAAAGAACTTCAAAACTGCAATAAAAAGAATTTGGAACTATATTTGGAAAATAAATTTGCTGAAAAAGATCACATAATCAGCTTGTTCGAAAACAAATTAAAAGTTGAAAAACCAAAAAAACGAAATATAAAAAAGTAACTTTATTTTGTTTAATGTAATTCAAATCGTAATAATCAAGACTGTTATATATACGTGTGTGTACTCTTCTTTATTTAAGTCAAGATATAAAAAATATTAAACACTTTATTTTCTATTGCAATTAAATGTTTATTCTTTTTGAAATAACAATTTAAACGGTTATATACTATTATTATTATTATTAAAAAGCTTGGAAATAAGAAAAACTCACAAGATAAAATATGTGAAAAAAAAGTAGTATGCGTTGCACTTGCAACTTACAATGTCTTAAATGTTTCTTTTGTTTTTAATTTGGCTATTATTTCTTAAACTTTTAAGCTAGACAAGCCACTGATTAAGTTTTCAAAGTCTAAAGCTTCCTCATCGGCTTCGTTTTCTTCTTCATCGTCATCAGATTCTTCATCAGAGTCTTCTTCTTCAAAATCGTCTAGTTCATCTAACTCACCGTCAAAAATGTCCCTTAATGTATCGATAGCTTCACAGTCTTCTTCAAAAAAGTTACCATTTAATTCAAGAAGTTTTAAAGAAGGTAGCTTTTCTTCCTTCAAAATTGGAAGTATGACGTCTTCTAAAGTATCTTGTTTGATTTCGTTGTATTGAAGCTTTAAAATTTCTAAGTTTTTGAAGTTTCCAGAAGCTAAAGTGGCTAAAATGGCCTTGGAACCATCATCCTTGATCAAGCAATCATTCAAGTTCAATTCTTTTAGGGAACTGGTCCATTTAGACATGGATTTAGCAAATTTGATTCCAGGAGCAGAGGTAAAGGTATTGTCTTGTAAATCAACACATTCAATGTTTTTACAGTGAGACAACCCATCAATTAGCAGTTTGATCCCTTCCGGTCTGATACCGTTTTGAAATAATCTAACGGTTTTCAAGGATTCAGAAAATGAGTAAAACCCAGTAGATAAGTATTTGGCTGACCCGTTTTCAAGTCTGTTTCTTCCACAGATGAAAGTTTCCAAAATGGTTTTAGAATATCTTTTGGTTTGAGCTATGGCTAGCAAGGATAAAGCTTTACCAATTCTTTCACCAGCAAAAGGACCCATACCGTTGTTGGCTAGGATCAAGTGGATCAAAGAAGTCTTTTCGGCAATGAACTTTTCCAAGATGTCAATGGTTCTCAAACCAAAAGCGTTGTCGGACAAGTTGATGTAGACTAGCTGGTCACACTTCAAAAAAGCTTCCGCAAACAAGCTCAAAGACTCAACTACCTCGTCGACCAATCTTGAGGTGTAGATGTCAGCAAAGTTGCATTCAACTAGGTTTTCGTATACGGCTGGTGTGGATTTGATGAAATCAGCCAAAACTTTGGATGGCTTATCACTGATGGTGTTACCGGAAATGTCGATCTTGGTTATTTTTTTAAACTTGGATAGCTCAGCAATGATGCCTTCGATGTCTTCAGCTGTGGTTAGTTTCAAGGCCTTGCCTGAGATATCATAGACTTCGTCAGCTTCGTGTTTGAAAGAGAAAGAGCACTTTGTAGACATTCTGTGTTTAGCTTAATGTAAGGAGAAAAAGAGAAAAAAAAAAGTAATTGTATCCTGGCTTGGCGTTTTGCTGGTTCCTTCTTCATCTACTTTGGCATTACAAGAGCTCTAAATCCCTGCCCTAAACCTGGCATCCAAGCACGAATAAACATATTTAAAACTCGATGATCCATAAAAACTCAGGATTTAGTTCCACAGCAAAATGTTTTTTATTTATTTTTTTTTTTTTTCCAACACTGAAAAAAGAAAATGGCTACAGAGCGTTGGAAAAGCCGTTTGCTCACGTGCACGACTGGAATGGGCAATCAAGGCACGATTCAACGCAGCAACAAAGACGTCACGCAGGTGAGAAGTGTTCATCAATAACCCGACTGTTATTGTCATTTAAAAATTCAACCTAGATAGTGTATATAGAGATGTACATAGATGTGTATTTAGGCGAGGTCTGAAGATATCTAACGAGAAATGCGTGTTTGGTGTCATTAACTTCAAGGGAGGCCAGGCTGAAGGGGCCTTACTTCTTGGACTTGAACAAGGAGGCACCGATGTCCTTACCTCTCAGCTTGACGCCCAATACTCTTTCGAACTTGCTCAAGATTTGCTGGTTAGGAATGGCCTTACCGGTTTCGTATTCGTTGACAACATTTGGCTTTTCGTTGGCCTTGTTGGCTAGGTCCTTTTGGGACAAGCCCTTGTCTTGTCTGGCTTTTTGCATGGCTAAAGGAACGGCAGGATCCAGCTTTTTGGTGGCAACGATGTCACCCTCGGATCTGTCGATCATGGTCAGTCTTTGGCCTTCGACATCGCCCTTTTTGTTTCCGAAGTTATATTTCTTTTCAACTCCAACGACCAGACCGGATCTTCTGGCGGCGTTGATTTGGGATTGTGATTTGGCGACGTTGGCTCTTGGGCCCCCGCCTCCGATTCTGGCTTTTCTTCCAATGACTACTTCGCTGTCCCAGTCTGACATGTTTGTTTCTTGCTTGTGTGGTTGATACTAGTATCTGTGTTGTTGGTTTGTAATGAGGCTGTTATAAGATGTAATGTAACATGTGCTGAAAGTAACAAGCGCTAATGAGGATTTATATACATTGTCTGCCGGCGCTGGCATGACGAATTATCACGTAACCGCCACTCGCAGAGGGAACGAGAGAACAGATGCAAGGAACATGCCCACGTAGAAAATTTTTCTTGCGGTGGGCGCAGGTCATGCGCAGGGGAGCAGGACATAAGAGGCTTGCGTTCTCGAATGTTCGACGGGTGCTGCGTTGGCAGCGTGTGCGCCTAGTATCGGCGCTGGCAGCGTGTGTTATCTCCGTGTGCCTCTAATCCCCGTCCTGGCCGCACGTGTTATCTCCGCGGCACCAAACACCCGTCCTGGCCGTGTCTGTATCTTGGTTGCGTCTGTTTGTACTAGCTGCGTGTGTTGGCTCCGTATGGGTCTGCACTAGCTGCGTGCGTCGGCTCTGGCTGCATGTGCTTCTTGCATGCTGCACGTGCAGTCATGCCAATCACGTGTCAACTCTTGTTTTCTTTTCTTTGTCCGCTTTTTTTTCGAAGCAAGACGTCTTCAAGCTATTTCCTCTCTAACAAACACTACAAACGGTCCTTCAAAACACCAAAGAAACACCACCTCGCTTCCTTCAATCCATCTGCTGGACCCAGGCCCCACAAGATGAATAGCAGCGACAACAAGAACGTTATCAACAACACCAAAAACACGCCCGCAAATGAGCAGCTTCTAAGCAGCAACATTCCCAGGGACCTCAAGACACTGCATTTGCTTCTGGGGGTTCACGGCATAGACGAGTATGAAGACACAGTTCTGCTGCAGCTTCTGGATTTTTCATACAGGTACACCAAGGAGATTCTCAAGGAAGCTCTTGAATATAACGAGTTTGCTGTGGTCAACCAGCCCAAGCCTTTGCCGGCTCCCATACACACCAAGTCCAACATCAATGGTGAGCAGAGCTCCATAGACATCAACCACACCGACAAAGTCGAAGAGCTGAAGAAAAAGGTGCTAAACGGATCAAGAATGACTGTTGATGATTTAAGGCTAGCCATCAACACCAAAACACAATTTCAGTTCAAGCAAGTTTCCCAGCCCAAGGATCTGATGCTGCAGCTTGCCCAAGAAAGAAACAAAAAGCCTTTGCCCAAGTTGCCTTTGCAGTACGGTATGAGACTACCGCCAGAAAAATACTGCTTGACAAACGTTGATAGCACCAAAGAAGACGCAAAAGACAACGAAGATCAAGGTCCTGTCAAAAAGATGAAGCAGTAGTTCGGCTTATTCAGTATGTATGTATGTTTATGCCAGATTTATATAAAAACGGCGCTTAGCAACTGAATTACTATGCAATTTAAGCAGCCTTCTGTTTTTCTTGACCTTAGAAGTAGGTCGACCTCATTGTTTTTTATCCAGGTTTAACATGTGCCCACAGCCACTGACAGCTCAAACTGGAGTTTTTAAAACCAACTGTGAAAAATAACAACATGAAGTCACGTTTTGGCATACTCTGAAAAATAATTGTTTATGCTTCATTCATTAAAGTTTTTTTTTTTTTTATTTTTTTTTTTTTAGGTATTTATAAATAACACTAAAATATGCGGGTGGCTTTAAAGGTGAAATGTTTAAATTGCTGTTATGTGAAGCATTGTGAAAGCTTCATGTTTGATACAATATGAATTATCCAGAGTCAAGGATTGAGTCCTTACTTTTAAAAAATGTTAGAAACAGAAGATGTTAACCAAAAAATATATATATATACACATATATATTCGATAGCTTGTCTGCAAACATCGAAAAATAACAGCACCTTCGGCTGATTTGAAGCTCTTATCCTTTTTTTTTCCAACTTCCTTTAGTCTCTACTCACAATTGTAGAAGAAACATCGCTTTTCCCCTTTTTTATACCTACAGCAAGAGAGCAATTCAAATTAACATATACTGCAGATGCTATTGAACCAATCCACCATACCTGAAGTAACAGATGAATACCTATCACAAGCATTGTTTGAGAGGCAAAAATCCCTTAAATTATGGTCTAACCATTTACAAGAACAGCCTGTTGAAGTTAAATCCCCTAAAAACGGTGAGTACCTAGGGCCACCAGACCTGGTTCAGATTTATAAATACATCCAAGACCCATCTGATACCACCAGTGAAAGCAACTATATGCCAAAAAATTCACCATTACATTTTTTGTTCAATTTGAAAAAAAAAGAGCAGCTGACTTCGCACTTCTACACTATTGGTATTGACAACTCAGACCCAAACAGTATAGCATCATACTTAAAGCAAATCAAAGATGCCATAGAAAACGGGAATGAAAGTGAGCTATCTGATATTAAAGAAGGGCAGCTGTGGTTTGGAGACGTCAAAAAATTTAAAGTTGGGTGGATAGAGTATGTGACCTATGATCCGTTCAAATTTGTTGATGTTCATGTGAAAATGTTTTTTTCAGGCCAAATCAGCACCTATTATACAGATGTCAGCTGTGATTTTGTTGATGACTTGAAGTTTGGCAAGTTTGACATTGCTGAAGACAGCAAGTATTACACAATCAGTAGTGATTTGTGGATCAACTGTTTCATGGGAAGTATGGTCAGACTAATGGCCCATCTTAACGGCGACCAATACGGTTCTGAGGCTAGTAGCATAGTTGAATGCAAAATTTTCAATCCTCTGTCAGACAACACTATCAATAACACAGGCGAAATGTTCATATTAAATTTTAAAAAAATTTTCAACTTTGGGTATTTGACTGGGTCCCCAGAAGAGAGAATCACCACAACAATACTAAATAACTACGCTGTGTTTACTTTTGAAAAAATAGTATCTCTTACTGACAGCTTTGACTTGGCAATGAAAGTTGTTGATGGGATTATTTTGGGATGCAAAAAGGGTTTGCTAAAATTGAAGCTAAACTACTTAAAAATAAAACTTTTGTATAACAGCGGAAAGGTAAGCGCTACACTAGCATTAGTAATTGAGGGTATAAAAGCTATCAACGCTCTTTCTAAACAAGAAAAGGAGTACTGCATTGACTACTATGCTGAGCTATTGGAGCTGCAGATTGAAATACTGCTTAACATGGTTGAGCAGTCTAAAACTATCCATAATCCAAAAATTGTATTGCCCACTCATGAAAACCTTGTCAAATTAGCCACGCACTATGTCGAAATCCAGCCAGAAGAAATTCAGCCGTGGATTTTGCTGGCCAAATGCTTGATTATGAGCAATAACATTAAAGAAGCATTAGTTACCTTGAACAACGCTCCTTTGGAAAATTTGAAAGAGCCATTTGTGCTACTGAGATCAGGTTTCAAATCGGTCATTGAGAATCAAAACATTCATCTGCCATTGCCAACTGATGTGGTTCTTGATGATATTACTGGCTTGTCGTCAGAAGACCTGTTCAAAGAAAAAGAGTTAGTTGATCCTGCGTTGCAAGATCTCCCAGGTAACAACTTAAAAGCCGGGTATGCTAAATGTTATGCTTTACTAGTTGAAATGATATCAAAAATAACGTGGGATAAGCTTTTGGATATCAGAAGCGAAATTTTCATCATGGACGAGGAGTACGGGCCTATCAATACAACAATGGAAAGTGTTTCTTCTGAAACAAAGCACAAAAGAATATGCAGCAGGTGGTTGGACTCCATGTTTATGATCCTGTACAAGGACTTGAAATACTTTAACAAATGGCAGATACAGCTGTTGAAACTGACAAACAGTGATGATGTTGGGCCAGAATCTGGCCAGCAAAACAATGGCAACTTGCTGTTCAAAGGGTCCTGCTATGAGTACGAACTTCTTGGCAGCCTAAGCGCAAGACTGAATAAAAAAGTGGAGAGTAAGTTTGCGTATGGCCAGGCCCTTGGAATAAGGTTTTCTAACATAGCCTCGAGAAAGATGGTGGAGACACTGTTCAGTGAGAGAAACGAGATTGTGGCCAAGGGCTACAGCGGCCTGTTGTCCGCAGACACGGTCGCCAAGCTTGCCGATGACATTGACAACCAGATCATAAAGCACCTGGTGAATCTTGCCGTGTGGAGACACAGATGGTACATGGAGTTTTCCGTCTTTGTTTTGGAGTCGTTCAGGGGCATTCTGCACACGTACGGAGGCCACGATAAGGTTGACCTGGTCTACACTGAGATCAAGGAGCAGTACACTCAGTCCATTGCAGACATGGTTAAGGAGCAGGTCCTGTACTACTGGACTTGATTGCCCTCAGCCATTGTCACATGACCTGCCTGGTCTGTTGCCACGTGTTTACATGGCCTGTCTTTTCTGGCAAGCATTTCTGCTCTGCCAAAAAAAAAACCCCCCTCCAAACTATAAACAAAAAATACAGACAATATGGCACCGATACCAAAGCCCCAAACAACGCATAAAAAAAAATTTTCTGCTGGGAAAAGCAGGCACAGCGAAATAAGCGTGGCGGCAAGCCTAGGTTTCTGTTGGGTTTTTTTTTTTTTTTTTATTTCTTTTATTAAGCCCTAGCTGCTTCTATTAATAATTCAGCTACATACATTCAAGCATATATGGTTTTTTTAACGTTATTTATGAAACTTCTATGGTCGGATTATTGTCACTTTGTCTTTTATTATTCATTTATTTATTTATTTATTTAAAAAAAAATAGCAGCTTAATGATGCATGTGCTGGTTAAGATTATTGTAAAGAGATAATGTAGTATAAACCCCAAAAGTTCTACAGTACAGCAAACCTTTATATATATATATACACTGCACTGAGTTTTGAATACACAGAGCACACTTGCTATTCAGTCCATCCACAGCAATTAAAAAATAAAAAGCCACAGAACAGTTGGTATTTTCACGACACACAACCTCAAGAACAAAAATCACAATCAAACAAGCACCATGAATTTTACGCAGCTGTGTAAAGTTCTTATCCTACTGACACTAGCGCCACTTGCAAAATGTCTTTCACTAGTCACAACAGGAAACCAATCGATTTGTGCAGACACAGCGTTGATCCAAAAGGGTGTTTTGGACTACTACGCAGGAGACGGTAACTTCAATGCCCCCTACTATTGGTGGGAAGGTGGTTTGGCTTTTGGACTGATGATTGAAAATCAGTTTTTGTGCCAAAACGGCACCTTCACCAGTGAACTGCAAAATGCTCTGATTGAGCAATCCGGTACTAACTGGAATTTTATGCCTGCCTCACAAACCATGGTTGAAGGTAACGATGATCAAGGTGTTTGGGGCCTGACTTTGATGACCGCTGCGGAAAGAAACTTTTCGCGTGCAGCTAACGGGACAGCCGACAGAAAAAATATTCCTGAATGGATCACAATGGTCCAGTCAATCTACAACACCATGTTGGCCAGATGGGACTCAAGCACATGCAACGGTGGTATCAGATGGCAGATCTACACATGGAACAACGGTTACAACTACAAGAACACCATTGCAAACGGGTGCCTTTTCAACCTAGCCGCCAGACTGGGAAGATACTTCAACAATGACACGTATTTGGCTGAAGCTGAAAAGGTCTTTGACTGGTTGGTTGATGTGAACTTTGTTCAACTGAACGATGGGTCCACCAGGGTTTATGACGGTGCCACCGTTAACCACAATTGCACAGATTTGACTGCAATTGAATGGACCTATAATTACGGTATTATTTTGGGTGGTGCTGCATACATGTATGACGCCACCAATGGATCAAGTGTGTGGGAAGACAGAGTCACCCAGCTGTGGAAAGGTGCATCAGATGCTTTTTTCAACGAAAATGGTATAATGTACGAGCAGCAGTGTCAAGCAGCAAAAACATGTAACAACGATCAAAGAGCATTCAAATCGCTGTTTTCCATGATGTTGGAATACACATACCTACTGGTTCCTTCCCTGAAAGATGACATTATTGATAAACTGCAATCATCCGCTATTGCTGCAGCCGGATCATGTGATGGTGGTTATGATGGCCACACTTGTGGAATGAACTGGTTCAATGCCACCAACGATGGATTCTACGGATTAGGTGAGCAGCTTTCAGCCCTTGGTGTGATTCAGTCCTTGCTGGGTCAAGACAGACCTATGCTGTACACCGAGCAGAGTAACGAGTACATGGCCAAGGGAGACGCAACTGCTGGAACGCAAACCTCCTCAGGCAGCAACGAAGAGGCTCTGCTGGAAAACAAGATCACTGTTACCAGTGGAGATAAGGTCGGCGCAGCTTTGGTCACTGCTATTGTGTTGTCGATCCTGATTGCCGGAAGTGTTTCAATGCTGTTTTAACACAGACTATATACTTACAAAATAAAATACAAGAAACCCTGGATCAGAGATTTAAGATCCTTTAAAAAAAAAAAAGAAAGAAAGAAAAGTTTGGGTCTGCATACGATGGTTGCTTGAAGAGTGATTCGGTTGAGCTAGATCAGTCATTTCGCCTGCATCTTTGTTGATCACGAAAAGGCTCTTATCTGGCGCAGCAGGGCCCGATACGTATTATGTTCTTATCGCAGCAATCCGCATTATTATCGTATGTCTTTAAAGCCATTTTGTTTCTTTTTTTCAGTTATTTTTGACATCACCAAAAAAAAAAGCGTTATCGGGCCAGGCGCTCTCAGACATAAGTCAAGACATGCTGTGATTTCCTTCCCCATGGTTCACAGATCAGCATGCTCATTAATTCATTAACGCCCTCGCTGACCAAGGAAATAATGAGTGAATCAAGCAGTTAATTATTCAGCTCATGTTTTCATCGACTCACTCCCCCTAAGCATCATTGATTGCTAGATGGAATGTCGTAAAAAAAACCGGACATTGTTTTACAGCTCTAAGCATGGCCTAACGCTTTTGTTTGTGCGAGGAACAGCGGCTGAAACGCACATTATGCCCCTGGGACCAGCGCAACACGCCAGAAAGAAAAAAAGCGTAATTTCATGCTTTAAAAAAGTGCCGGTGAAAGTGTCCCAAACAGGCAACTCTGCGAAAATTGCGCTCCTCCTTAATTAAAATACCTATTTTTTTCCAAAAACGAATCAGGAAAGAGTCACAGTCAGTTAAAAGGTGTGGAAAACAATACACACTGGGCTAAGAGACTATGATTAAATTTTATCAGTAGATTGGTATTCATACTCCCATGTCTAAGCTTCTCACACAATCACTGGAAACAATATACAGTTCTTCAACTTATGATTTTTCTTCTGTTAATATAACGGTTTACAATCAGCTTCTTCGCTTAGGTTGTGCTCAAAAAAAAAAAAAAATAAATAAAATAAAAAGCAGCACAAATATTATAGCAGGACAAAAATTCTGCATCGCTAATATATATACTCAATTCAGCTTGACTCAGCTCATTTGAGTATTACAAATTTTTTCTTTTTAAAAAATGAATAGGGATTAGTTGAAAAAGGTTTTATAATTTCTTATATTCATAAAAAATCATTAGACAAGACAATATATAAGCAAAAACCATACACTTTAAAGCATTTAAAGACATACCGCATCCAACCATACCAAACTGTGTAAGCACCGATACTAGCAATAATAAAATTATTGAAAAAATAGCAGTAGCCAATTTAAAAAAAAAAAAAGATCCTTTTAAATTAATCTGCCAGAAACATATATAAGTATAATTACACTGCAAAATCGACCATTAACATCGCCAAAGCACTTTTTATACTTTGTTTTTTTTTTGCTGCAAATATTAGTCACAGCATATTTTAGGAGAAACGTGTAACAGCCACCCAGAAAAAAAGGAGATTTTCATTTTAATCTTCTTCCTAAAACCACTACCCTGCAACTCCTCTTAAACAATGGGTTACCTACACTTTGACAGAGTCAAAATCCCGCAAGAAAGCTCGATTTTCAATGGTTCTTCTTCTATTGAGCTATCAAGCGTCAACAATCTGTTAAAAGAGCACGGCATTGTTCTGAACAACACTGCTGCTGCTGCAGACAAAAGAAATGCAAACTCCACTGCTGTTTTTGATGGGAACTCTGTGCATCATCCAGCAAATGTGAGCATAAACGAAGTTTTCATGCAGCACACCTCTTCGAACATCAACAACGAAAACATTGCTTTGGGTCTTGACGAAGAACTCAGCTGGGATTTCAACAGCAACAGTTTGATAGCCAACAAATACGAGAGCGCAGCTTTAAAACACTTGTCTGTTTCTAAGCCAGCCATGTTTAATAGCGAACACGGCGGCGATCACATGATCAATGCTTCTTCTATGATTGTTGTTGATGAAAACAACTCTGTCAGTAAGTTTGACAGAAAAGAGCTTTTGGATTTAAAAATTCACAAAGCCTTGGTCGATATTCCTGGCTTTAATGAGCTAAGAAATAAGTTCCAATGTATCCAGCACAAATCCGATAAAAAGAAAGGCAGAGGCAGAAAGCTAAAATGCTGCCAAACAGCTGATGATCTGTTTAAACTTGCTTTAAAAAAGAGATGTGAGAGTATAGGCATCCACGATTACTCGAAGCTGAAGAGACGTAGAGGCAGACCAAAAAAAGTCACTCATACCTCTCCGTTATCTGCCATTAACAGTGCTGTCTCGTCTACTTCTAACTCCGTTCTGTCTGCTACTCATACCAGAGATTCAAGCTATAATCAGCATTCTGCCATGAAAAACGAATTAGAAATAAACGCTAACAACAATGCTTCAGCTGGATCTGATAAAGTTGTGAATAGCGAAAACAGACATAGCAGCTCTTTTACAGGTAAACAAAATAACCAACTAAGCGTTCAATATCAATTAAATCAGCTGCAAAGGCAATTGGACGAGCAGCAGCTACTGCTGAATGAGCAAATGAAGAAGATAAATATTCATCACTTCAAAACTTCGCCTGACTTTGAACACGGAAACCAAGCCCCTGCTCACTTAAATAAAACTATTATGAATAGCACTGATCTTTCACAGCTAGACTTTTTGAAATCAGTTGATACCAATCAGATGAGAAGTGGCAATGGTTTTAACTTTAAGCAGGCAATTGGCTCTTTTAGCAATCATGCAGAAGTATTACAAAAACAGTCCCAGTTAAACGAATTATCGAGTCTAAATTTTGTTTCTCAGCACAGCAACGCTCCCTCTAACTTTGAGAGCATTCTTTCGCCAATATCCTTAAACACTCCTGGGATTTTAAGTCCCGGTAGATACAGTCATCGTGGGTCTATTTCTAATTTAAACAACATGCTGGTTAATGAATTGTTAAATGGAAGTATTCCTAAGATGGCACGTCCGGAAGATGCCAATGACACTATTTTAAATAATCACATAGATGACGGTAGTGAAAAAGTTAGAGCAGTATCAGCTGAAAACCAACAAGAAAATGCTAAAATAGCACAAGAGCTTGAGGTCATAAGCAATAGCCCTGGTAAAATATCTGAAGAATACGAAGAGTTTTCTTTGATGGAACCTGAAAGAAGCCCAAGCATGGAAGGTCCTTTGTTGTCTGCTTCTTCTTTCACAAATGGGCTGGTTAACGCTAAAGAAAAAAAGCAAAAGAAAAAGTACCAAAAGAAAGCTAAGGACGTAAACGATAAAATGTTAACTCACATATCGGGCAAGAAGATTGAGCTTGATCCAGTAACAAATAAACTAAAATGCATGCATGAAGGATGTGATGCCCAGTTTAAAAAGAAAGCTTACCTTTCAAGACATATGAAAAAGCATTTGCCTATCAAAGACCATGTTTGTCCGTTCTGGAGCGACAGTGTTGAAACAAAGAGACATGTTTATCGTACCAGCTTTGTAAACACAAACCACGCTTGTGCTTCTCACGGCACTGAGATGACTCACACGGATGTTCTTGGTAACTGCTTGCCTTTTGAGTCC
Source organism: Hanseniaspora hatyaiensis (nom. inval.) (assembly GCA_030573555.1). Lineage (NCBI taxonomy): Eukaryota > Fungi > Ascomycota > Saccharomycetes > Saccharomycodales > Saccharomycodaceae > Hanseniaspora > Hanseniaspora hatyaiensis (nom. inval.). The sequence continues at coordinate 148,680 of JAJMDM010000001.1, forward strand.
AAGCTGAAAGAAAACGGGTTGATCAACAGCGTGCCTGACAAAAACATGAACAGATACGTCTCATCGATGCAGTGCCATTCAAGAGGGTTCTTTACGAGAAAAGATGAGTTTTTGATGCATTTGAAGTCCTTCCATGTGATAACTGATTTGAAGGAGAAGCCTGACTATGCCCTTTGTGTTGAGTGCGGGGAAGAGTTCACCTCTCTGAAGGACTGGTATGAAAATCACTTGAACACTTTGAAGTGCACCAAAATTATCAACAAGGACTTTAATGCAGGAAGAGCTCTGAGAAAGCAGTACGAGAAAAAAATCAGACAGCAGAATTCCAAGATGGAGTCTGAAAACAAAACATGCTGATCTCTGGGAAGATACGCATCTGTGTATATTTTTGTATGTATTTTGACTTTGTAATCCTATTAACGGTTTTTGGCTTTGGTCCATAGTGCATGCATGCCGTTGGCAGTGGTCAAAGCAGAAGTGATGGACAACCTCCGCAGCTGTCGATGTAGTTATTACGGCTGTCAACGCAACTGCTCAATCAACAGGTTGCTTACCATGAGCCTATCGCCAACCCATTCACGTGGTCTGCTTCACTGCTGCAAGCACGTGCGCTTGCATTTTTAAGATGCGTCCACGTTTACCATTTTTTAAACTGAAAAAGCAGGTTTAAAAAAAAAAAAATAAATATTATTATTATTATTATAATAGCAACGTTGGCAGGTGAAACATCCGCTTAAAGCTGTGTGCATAGGAGAATGAAACGTGTTAATACTGATTGGGAACGGTAACTACGGTATCGCTACTATTAGTGGGGGAAAAAACAGTATAAGCAGGCACCAATTGCATTCACGATGTTACGCCAGTACTACAATGTATTCCAATCATACCTGAACAACGCGTTATCCGCGATCGTTGTCACCTCCCTTGTGTTCACACTAATAGCACACTACCACATCAAATATTACAAAGCAAATGACTATCTGATCGACAGTGGGCTGAAAACTAGCTTGTCTGTCAAGAAAATGAGCTACAAGAACAGATCCAGCATGAATTTTGGTGGAACAAACAAAGAAAACCTGAAACTGCAATTTGATCTAGAAATCCAAAACTTCAAAAGCTACTTGTCAAACTACAAATACAACTTGAAGCAAGTATTTTTATACTTGGTTCTTGAGTATGATGACAATGCAGTTGTTGTATACGACAAAATAGTGCCATTAAACGATATCTTAAACACTGAACACCTAATTATCAAAAACCAATGGAGCAACAGTGTGTGGGACATGAAAGGAAAACTTTCTGACCATGAAAAAGACTTTGTTTTCAAGCTTAAGTACGATGCTCAGCCCAAGCTGGGCTTCCTAACAACAAAAGAATTTGAAATCGATAATTTTGATATTGTTAAAGAATTTATATAAGCGTTTTTTAACCCTTTGAGCTGTTATAAAGGTGCCGATCCATGACTAGGTTTTTTTCAAACAAGGACTCACGCCCAAGAACAAAAATTTGAAATTGGTTCATAAGTAGTAAAACAACTTTTCTTATTATTGGTTTCTGCTTATTCACTACTGAAAAAAAAAATAAAAATAAAGTCTTGGCTGTAATTTTTATTGTAAAAACTTTCTAATCCTCGTTACAACCCTAGCAGATCATAATAATCTTTCACTGTTAACTTGCCCAACGAGCACGATTCCAATGGTAGCCCTGAAAGATCAGATTTGTTAGTTTGAAACTTACTTTTACCGTCTAGTGGCTTTGTCTTGTTTTTATTCTTGACTTTTAAATTCAACTTGTAGCACAATCTTTTGTCCTCCTTGCTGTAGCCATACTTAAAATTACAATTAACGCTATAGGCAATGCAATGTGAACAAGATGTGATTTTTATTATTTTGTTCATGTGTTTATAGTATTTAATACCATCGTCATTGCCAAAAACACCTTCTTTTATATCCGTGGGCAATTTCAATCCGTTTTTGTATAACCAAGTCTGTAAAGTCTGTAAAATTTCGACATCAGTTAAAACTAGCATGAAGTGCAGTCTTGATTTAAGATTTGAGGCCTGCTTTTCAGAAATGCACTTTCTTTCTGGGTTGGAGTTGTCTTTTGAAGCCCAAGGATCAAATTTAAAAAGCAAATCACTTTCTATCAAGACTTCAATCTTTGAATCACACTTGCATTTTTTAAATTGGCAAAGATTACAACTAGATCCTGTTCTTTGTCGGTTGTCTGCCCTTGAATCTGCTAGTATTTTCACGCTCCCTGTATTTTTGGAGTTTTTCACAGTTTGCGTATCATTTTTTATGTTTAAAATATTTGCTAAGCTTACTTTATTTGCCTTTTCTATACCTTTTTTGCTTTTTTCCACTTTCTTAGCTGATTCAATTTTTTTAGGTATGCTTTTGTTTTTATTATCGGCACTTCCAAAAGGACTGATGCTGGCGTCTTTCTCTTCTTTGTCAGCTATCGATAATTCACCAGGCGTTTTGATTTCTAACTCATATGATTTTGAAGTTTTTTGATCAAAAACAAGTTCTTTAAAGTTAACTTTACACATTGCTTTTTTAATGTCATAGTTAAGATTTAAAAAGCTGTTATTATGCTCAGTTTTGGCATTAGACTGAGAGTGAGTAATTTGTTTTTGTTGTTTTTGGTTTGTTGGAGAAGCTCCGGCTGCAATTTTTTCCCCATGTACCAGCGTGCTAGCACTTGTCTCATTTCTTTTAATGTTCTCATTGGCAGAAGATTCTCTCAAGCTGAATGATTTGCGTTTAACAGTATTAAATATGTCCGAATTGTATATGTATCCTAAAGATTCAGGCCCAGCACCTAATGATGTTTTCTTATCAGAGAAAATGTTGTTCCCAAAGCTAAAACTTGGAGTTGCTGGTGGTAGAGTGTTGCCCGTTGATAAATTACTACCAAAATTGATGTTATAGTTCATGCTGTTAGAAAAATTACTAGGATGCATTTCTGGAGTGTTTGCACCCAAAAATGGAGTTGGAAGAATCAGAGAAGGTAGCATTGAAGGAGTAATATTATGTCCTTTATTGCTACTTACTTGATTGGTTGAAAGCTGTGTGTTGTAGTGTTGTGTTGTTGTAGTTTTTGTGTACTCAACACTTGACGCATGTGATGAGGTGATAGGGATTGCAGACGGAGGCAGTATTGGCTGTAGCATTGATTTTTCAATGCTATTTTTGTTACTGCTGAAATTCAGGCTACCATTGTTGAAGGTGTTTTCAATAACGGATGTTGTCATTGTTGAAAACGATTGTCTTTTAGGCATTCCAATTGTTGTTCTCATCTTGCTCTCTATTCTTGGAGATATATTTGAATGTTGGATTACTGAATTGAAGACGTTGAAACTGCTATCATATGAAGCATTTGGATTTTGGTTTGCTGCGTTGCCATAAGCGATGAAATCGTTTGTTATCACGCTTGGTTTTTTGGCCAAAATAAGCGGCGAGGTATAAGCGCTTCCACCAACGCTGCTTGAAGCTCTTGGAAAAGATTTGCTACTTATGTTTTGGTCAGTGTACGGAAGCTTGTAAGAGTCGCTGAATAGCATTCCCTCAGATTTCATTTTCTTGACTGATTCGCTGCTGGATTCCTTGCTGTCGACTTTTTGCTGCTGTGCGTGTGAATTCATTCTTTGTTGGTCTGGAGATACCGCTTTTGAGTTTGTTTGCTGTGCTAGAATATTTGCAGTCTAGATGGTTGTTTCAAAGGGGGGGCTTTAAAGGAAAGGCACTGGATATAGCTGCTGATCTTGTTTGAATATCGTGTGCGATTTTTGGAATATCCAAAGAAGAATGAAAAATTGAAGCTTTTCAAAAAAAAAAATTAGTCCATGTAAACGGTTCTGCAGAAATGAACGGAGTGTTCGTTGGCCCAATGCAGACTTGTTGGTCTGTTTCCAGTCCTCTTCAGAAGGGGGCAGAATAATAAGCATTGCATATCCCATGCATATTGATGTAAATAATCAACAAGTAAAAAATTCCCCCAAAAAAAAAGGCAGACAGTAAGTTACAAATAAAGATGAAAATGGCCTAGACTGGGGTTCTTATCCCTTTCATGCTTTATATATAATAAAGGCACCCATGAATCTAATAGACCGCCAGCTGGGGTACCCTGTGCTAAGCCTCGCAAAGGATTATTACTGAGCCCATGTGGAGTTTTTTTTCAAAGAAACAGTAAGCAAAAAAAAAAAAAAATGCGTGTGGATTAATATTTAAATTGGCTAATTAGTTGGTTAATTAATTAAAATAATGAATGAATAATTGATGAATTAATTAATTAATCGATAAATTGATTGATAGTCAGGTGAATAATCAGCGGAGGAAAGAGTAAATTAGCAACAAAGGCAGTGAAGGCTTCTCATCAGCAGTCTTTCCGTGGGCGCTTGTGTATTGTCAGTGCGGTTAGACGTAGCCTTCGCTGATTGCACGGGAGCTGGCAGCCACACGCACGTGCTGATGTCCAGGCATTGGCCATAAGCAGCGAAGTCCAATGCGTCTGGGGCGGTGCTTGGCAAGCATGCCTCAGCTGAAGGGGCCAGCCAGCGCTCTACTTGACCAGAGACTCCAGGTCAGCCAGCATCTTAATGCTCTGTGCCTTCGACTCAGCGGTCTCTAGATCACTGTCCACGTACAACCCAAAGTCGACAATCGTGTACACCCCGTACAACGCAACAAGCGTGCTGAGCAACAGCGACAAGTACCCCTTCAGTGTGAACCCCGCAGGCAAAGGTCTGAACTGAACATTTTCTCCCTGCAAAGACAGCCAGTCCGCAGCATTTCCAGCAGCGTTGCCCACAAGAGAATAATTGTGTTTGCTTGCTATCTCTCTCATGCTTGGCGACACTCCCCTGTTGTCGTACTTCTGGATCCAATCAGGAGCCTCGACAAACACTGCCGCTAGCCCCTGCTCTAAGTGGAAGTCAATGTGGCAGTGGAAAAACCAAACACCAGGGTTGTCTGCAACAAATCTCAAGACTATGTATGAGTTCCCTTCAACAAAAACAGTGTCTCTGATCATTGGATAATGAGGCCCCTCGTCTGATTTCTTGTTGGCAGCCTTGTGTTCAAACGACAAAGAGTTGTTGTAGTGTCCGTCGTCTGTTTGGCCTCGAGCAATTAGTTGGAAAATGTGTCCATGGAAATGGAAGTTGTGTCTGTTGTCATCGTCATTATTCAAAACAATTTCAACAACTTCGCCGTGTTTTAAAACAAATGTGTTTGTGTTTGAGCCATATATGGCTTCATCATACAAGTGTTTGCTTGGAGAAGAGTATACCGTGTACAAGGTTGGTATTTTCGGAGCTGTGTATGTTATGTTGTTGAAAAAGGCATAGTTGACGCCATCTCCCAAATTCTCCATCTTCACGTCCAACTGTATCTGTCTGTCAGGTGAGCCCAATTTTTCAATCGAGCCCAAAGGTCTTATGGTGAAATCATCAAAAAAGAAGTCGTCAGAGTCAAGTTCGTGTTCAGGATCTAAAACTTCATGGTTTTTATTTTGGTCAGGGTACACAAAGCGGTGTTTTTTAATCAGCTCTAGTCCTTCAGGAATGACATCTAGCATAGATTTGGCTATCACTTGGTAAATAGGGAATTGATCACCGTAGTAGTCGTCGTTTTTGCTTGAATTGTAAAACTCTTCTTTGGAAAGTCCGTGTACCAACACAGAGACTCTTTGGCCAGTTCCTATCTCAAAAAAATTAGTTGTAAAAGGCTCGACATACACCCCATCAACTTCAACAACCTCAAAACTCAGCTTCGGTGAATAGATAAACTGCGAAACAAAGCCTCCAACATTGACAAACCTCAATAAATTGGTCGAGTTGTATTCTAGCTCTATTGTTCCGTTAACCGAATTGTCAAATAGGAAGCCGTCAGGAATAGGTTCCGCTCCTGTTGGATTGTACCTGTTTAAAAACTTTTTCATAACCGAGAAATAGTTTTTGTGATATATTTCAGAAACAGTGATAGGCCTGTCAGTGTCAATGTTCCATTCTTTTTCTTTCTCCTCATCATGAACAATAAAAGCGTTTCTCAAACCGTCGATGTATTGAGCACCTGAGTGCGCATGGTACCAGTATGTTCCAGCCTGGTCATCCACTGTGAAGTTGTAAACAAGCGTTTCATTGAAAGGAATTCCGTATCCAGTCACCATTTCGGGCCCGTCATTTTGGATAGATTGTTCAAGCCCCTGTTTGGTGATGTTGTGGAAAAAACCGTGGAAATGAAGACTTGTGTTCACATGGCCAATTTGTTCTGGGTTGTCAAGGGTAGAAAGTGAATTGGTAACTGAAATAACCACTCTGTCATGCTTGTTGACGTGTATTTCAGGCGGTGGCCAGACTCCGTTCACGCCGATCTGCTTTTTAACGTCTTTGCCTTCTGGTCTTGTGTTCACCCATGAAACATTGAAATCCAAAAAGTGCGTTGTGCTTGCCACTAGCTGGAAAAAGACGAATGCAACTAGGTATGCTGACATCGTGTGTAATGTGTCTCTTCGTGACCTAGATTAAGTGCTTGGTTTGGAGATAATTGCTTCTGAAAAATAGGATATAGGAAAAAAAAAAGGCTACATTGATCGCTGACATTATCCGCTTTATACCTGGCTTATTATACCATCGCTCAGCAGCCTCGATTGTTCCCAATAGCTGGCAGCTCTTGAAATTAGAATAGGGTGTAAAAAAAAAAAAAATCAATAAATCAATAAATAAATCAATAAATAAATAAATAAATAAATAGAGTAAAAAAAGAAGCAAAAAAACTGGATCACTTAGTTGGCGAATTGGTTAATTAGCTGGTTCGCTAGCAGAAAAAGAGCAATCCACTGCTTTTTTTGCGCCGATTGGCACCTGAACACGGGATTTGTACCGGCGCTGGCGGATCATCTCATTTGAACCTGGACCACTTGCTACGGCTCTTGACTAGAAAGACACAAAAAGCAGCTTGAGCAGCTGATTTTGCACATTTCTTGTTGTTATTGGGACACATTTTTTTCGCATATAAGAAATTAATTCGCGCTTTCATAGCTTAGTTGGTAGAGCGTCGCACTAGTAATGCGGAGGTCATCAGTTCGACTCTGGTTGAAAGCATTTAATTTTTTTTTTGCTCTCGGTTTGAATAATTTTTTACACCGCAGATTATGCACTATTATTACTACCTAATTCATATAACGTTTGGCCATGATGCTGTGTTTACACTGCTTAGTGTTGGATATATAACTGGGTACAGTTCTACTTAGATATGATGCTGTGTTTACACCGCTTAGTGATGTATATAGCACTTGAATATATAACTGGGTACAGTTCTACTTAGATATGATGCTGTGTATATGCATTACTACCTCGTACACGTCTGCCGTGGAACAGCTCAAGCAGTCGTTAAGCTTCAAAACAGATTTGCTCTGAAGAGATGAAGTCATCGCGGTTTCTGCCCCTAGAAGCTTAAAGCATTCCTCATGTATCTTTTCATTAACAGACTCAAATCTCGGTGCCTTTTCTGGCGTCGCAGATTTCTTTATGTTCTTGTTAACATCTATTAGTTGAGTGCTTACTTTGAAAAGCAAAGAAGTGTTTGCAGAGCCGATGTGGACAGGAACAACGTCCAGTTGAATGCTTATTCCTTCGAAAAAATCGTCGTCTTCGGTATAAAAATCTAGCTTGAACTGCGACAAGCTGTTGACATAAAAATTGAATTTGATCCTGTTTGTCAGAGATGATTCTCTGCTGTTGTCATGGCCATGCAAGTACTTCAGTCTCTCAACAGCGGCAAACAATTGGCTGGTGTTTTGGTAGTATTTGAACAAAATTTTCTGCTCCTTTTCTTTGTTTTGAACATAAGCAAACAAGTCCTCTAAAGCCCTTTGAGGATTATTCTTACTTAATTCAAATCTGATTCCACTTCCAGAACTAATATTTTTTAGGTTAATTTTACAATCGTACTCTAAAGAATTGTTCACATTTTCGTACTTAGGCAGATAATTAAATAATATTTCTTCGCCGCTTACTTTGATGATATTGAAATCGCTAGAAGAAAATGTATCGTTTAGTTTAGTGATCGTAGATGTCAGCATTATTAGATGCTGCAAATCAAGTTTATACTCAGATATCACATGCTTCATTTTATTCAAGGAAGAAGCCGATTCATCATTAGCAGTTGGCGAAAGAGCGTGATTACTTGTCTTCTCGTTTGTAGTCATCAAAAAAGCCTTTTCGTCAATGAATTGTACATGTAAATCTTCAGGTTTACATTTTGTTAGTGAAGAAGTGTCAAAAGAACTGTTGAAGCTACCATATAGCTTGATATAGTTTTCAGAATCAATGACCAAAAACAATATCGGTTTAATTATATCTGCATGGTTATTTCCGGTCATGAAATCCTCAGCTTTGATGCAAAACACAGATAAGCCATCAATGTTTGTATACTGTTCTTTGATGTTATTTTGAATATAAGATGGCAAAAATTTCAAGCTGCTAGACTTTGAGAGTATTTGTTTAGCATCCAATTTCAGCTCAGCAAATATGTCCAGAATACTGTGGCTTATGATCTTTGTTAGTATAGAGCTCTGCAGCTTTGATATGTTTTTGTACGTTATATCTTTCATCAATATGGAGTTTTGCTGTAATTCTTGGTCAAACATTAAGTAGTCAGATAAGTGGTTTATTTGCCATTTGTAATCTTTCTTGATCAATTTGGCTATTTGAAGATAAACCACAATGTCTCCTGAAGTGCTTATTCTGGTTGACACAATCAAAAACCAGTGCAAAGGCCAGCTGTTCATTCTTATAAAACTTTTTTTAGCTTTTATGCTGGCTCCTAGCATATCAACGGTTATTTGACTGTCATTAAATACTGACCATCCTGTCTTCAAAAACATTTTTTGCAGTACATCCAAAGAAATTTTTATTTTGAAATTCTGTAGAGCAGCAACTATTTCTTTGGGTGTAAAAAAGGACTGGTTAAGAGAACTTGTTTGGTTTGTAAGCAATTTTTTAGAGTTCAATAAATTGTCATTTGCAAAAACAAAGTATTTACCTGTTTTTCTGTCTATGTCAATCCCCAAACCAGATGTTTTAGTTGAAGTAACAGGAACCTTAAAAGTTAACAAACCTTCTGGTCCAGTAAATAGCCCCTGGCCACTGACTTGTAATGTGTGTTTAATCAACTTTACATGATTATCTATAATCTCAGAAACGTACTCTGTAATATTTTCAAACAAGTTTTCAGAGTATTCGGTTTTAATATTTAGTTGGCTCTTAATTTTTTCAGGTATATTTATGTTCCATTTCATAAATAACTTGAGCTTGTTTTTGGTGTTTATGTCTTTTTTTATGTTTACAATGATTAAACTGTCATGGCTTGAAGCCACTAGATTAGAAGCAGTCCAGTAATTTATCTTAATTGAAGACTCGTCATAGGCGATCATTAATGGGCTGACAAATTTACCTGTGCTTTGATTGTAGTTGGCCAATATTTGTTTGCACAAAAAGATTCTTAAGAACAATATTTTTTTGGATAGTAATTCTTCAACTTCATGCAGGCAAGACGTGCTGTTAGTTTCCAAAATCGCATTAATTTGCTGGTACAGAATTTTATTTGTTTGATGCTTTGAAAGGTCTAATGATGGAGAAGACAATAAAAACTTTATGTCAACTAAATGAAATGGAGAATCGTCGTTTGTTATGCTGATTACGATTTCATATTCGCCGTCAACTTCAATGGTCCATTTCCCATCTTTGATGCATTTGGTTCCTTGTTTAAAACTTTCAGGAACATCTGACAAAGCAACTTTAACAGACAAAAATACATCAAGATCTTCTAGTTTTTGTATGATCAGCGCATTAGGCACAATGTTTTGCTTTGAGCTGCTGGCAGCTTTGACAGCTTGTAATTTCTTCAAAAAATCTTTTTTGCCTTCAATCTGAGGCAACCCCAAGGTAAACACATCTAAAGACGTTTCTAAATCAGGCTTAGGAAGCTTGGCATTGACAGTGGAGTTGATCACTATATTTTTCAGATTCCAAATCGTTTGGCCAACATTCATGTTTTTGACTCTCAGGTAGTTTAAAAGATCTATTAAAATGTGGAAGTTGTTGTTTTTTATTGTTTTAACCCATTTTAACAACACATAAAGCCTCAAAAACTGGTTTCTTAGGTATATAATCAGATTAAGCATGTTTTGTCTCTGATTAGGAGACTCCAGTTTAAAAAATTCCTTGATTTCTGTCATTGTGTATACACATAGGTTCCTGATCACAACAGATAGCTGGATTTGGTTAACCTCAACATGGGGCAGATCATACTGCTTTGAAAGACTGCTATTTTCAACAACGGTAGCCATTATTTTCTTGTGGGGTTAAGTTCGTGGTTTATTTTTTCACAAAAGTAAACTGCGGTAGTGGTTGTTTGCAACGTTTTACAGTGTCTGTCTCTGGGTTGTGCCTATTTTTGGAGAAAAGCTTTAAAAAATAGTGGGCCTCGTTTTAGCCGTAGGCATATATGTCAAACAAGAAGGTGGTGCTTGGGTTGCGTTATTCAGAGGATTTGACGAGGCATTAATAATGTGTTCATGAGGCCTAATTTAAAAGTAAAACATTGTTGTGAATAAAAAAAAAAATCACTGAATAAATGAAAAAAAAAAAGTAAATAAATAAATAGGCAATCAAAGCATAAAAAATTTTCCCGCTACACGTTTGTGCCTGGTCCCAGGATGTTGGCGCTACACATCTGTTTCCCAGCATCAAGCTGCTTCCGCTACACGTTTGTCCATAATCCCGTCTTGGCACGCTACACGGCTGCCCTTGGGTCTCATGTTGCTGGCGCTACACGTCTGTGTCTTGTTCCACGTGACCTTCCTCTCAGCAGGCCATCCGGTGCGTGGAAATGTTCACCTCACGGCTCTGTTGGCGTCATTCTGTGCCTTGTGATACGCCCTTAATTTGATCTGGCTTATCACCTGGGCAGCCAGATGGAACTCTTGGTGGGACCGATTGTGCTGCGTGAATGTTGATTCCATTGGAGATTGCTGTTTCCATTGGAGATTGCTGTTTCCATTGGAGATTGTTGATGTGTTTGGGCTCATGGAGCGGATCATTGTGCATACTCAAGGCTCTGCAGCCTAAATGCGAACATCTGTTTTTATCGTTGCTTTTTTTTTTTAACAAATTTAGCGTTTCATGCTACCTTTCTTCAACAATAAAGCTAAAGAGAGCTAAAAAGCACCCACAACGCAAGAATGGATCTAACAGCAAGCGCCACCAGCTCAGTGACACAAGAGCATCTGACGTCGTCAATGCCCCCAAGTCCCATCAAGTTCAAAGACTCTTTAGCCGACATCAGCCTTGCCGACAGCGAACCCAAAAATTCAGACAACTTCGCTTCGTATTTCAACAATATGCTTTCCAACATCACAGGCAACAGCACGGCCGACGGCTCTTCTGCAAACGAAGAGGAGAAACAGACCATCGGCCACACCAAAAACAGATCAGTGTCGTCTGTGTCTTCTTTTTCGGCTGCTGGAAAAACAATCAAGGACTTGTTTCTCAAAGACACAGAAGCAGCTGGCACTTCCCAAGAAAACGCTGATCAGCTGTCTTCAGCGCAGAATAAAAACACTAATCCTCATGTGAACAAGAAAACAACCAAAACTCAGGTCTCATACTCAAGCTTTAACAACATAAAGTATGCTGACACCGAGTCGAATGAGCAGTTTCATACTACATTCAAAAACGTCCCCAACGACGAGAATTTGCTAAGCTGTGTCTTCAATGTTACTTTGGCCAAAGAAAAAACAAAAGGAAAATCAAATTCATTCACAACATCAGCTTTATCCATAGGTTCTGCGCTCACAGCTGATTCCAACTATAATGGCCCTCCGGATGAGCTTACTGGTATTGATGACAAAATATCTACAGGCCACGACAAAGACAGCATTGAAAACAGTTTGTTTTGGTTTGAAGACGTAACAAATCGTTCAGACGCCGGTGGAAACAACAATGGAGAACTGTTTATTTCAGAAAAATACATTGCTTTTCAGTCATATAAGAACATATTAAATTTGTGGTCAAAAAACATCCTCATATACATACACGACATTGAAAGCATCAATAATGCAGGAACCATTTTAATAAACAAGCATCGTGCAAATAAAGAAACAAGCAAAATGAAAAACACCATCATCAGCAATAGCAAAGGCAATGAAAAAGGAATCACAATCACTACTGTTTACGACAAAACCTATGCGTTCTATAACATACCCGAACTAAGCTTGGTTAAACGAACCATACAAACTATTTGGGACATTCAAGTTGAAGGCATGTCGTATTTGTCTGACAAAGAAATGACTCCTCCTTTGGAGCAACTGATGATGTTTAAAAACAATGATGTTCAAGGATCTCCAAACATTCCGTTGTCTAGGACACAGTCTATTTCAAGTATTAACACTGAAAACAAGTACTATGGAAGTCATTCTTTACTAGCAAGGCCGGCTTTTTCTTCTAGTATTTCTTACAACAATTTGAATAAATTAGGAATTAGTAACGACAATATAATGACAAAATTATCGCGGAGTTCGTCGCATGCTGCTTTTAACGAGCAAACTGATATAGACGACGAGATTATGTCTATTGAAGAAAATGATGATGAAGCAAAAAAACCTTTTATACAATCCAGCATTGGTGATATCGATGAGCTTGACGACATTAATTTGAGTGATGATAATTCAAACTTGTCCACCCAAGATCAAAAAAGCATAGCAACCATGATTGCTGGCAGTAAATCGCTGAAAGATGAAACTGCAATACAAGATGGTGAATATGAAGACGATGATTCCTTTGACTCAGATGAAGAGTATTACAACTCTGCTTTAAACTTAACACCGGAAGAGTATAACAAGATGATACAAGTTTACGATTTTAAAGAAGAATCTAAGTTTAACTATACTGGCCCATTGTATCATGATGAAACGGAATTTCTAGCAACTCCAGAAATCGACAGTAATGAAGAAATTATGGCTGAACTAACTGTTGATTGTACCCCAGGTCAATTGTTTGAAATGATGTTTAGTGAGCAATTCAATGATTTTTTGATAGATTTTTTAAAAAATCAAAGCTCATCGAATTTCCAACCAATGGGTTTTGGAAAATTTGACAAAATGAATCAGGATGGCCAACGTTACAGGGAGTACCAGTACGATAAAAAGCTGAACTTTCCTATAGGCCCAGCAGCAACTACCTGTTTTGTCAAAGAAACATTGATAACAAGTAACCCTGAGGAATTTTACAAAGTAATAAATACAACAAGCACGCCTTCTGTTCCTAGTGGAAGTGCATTTAACGTAAAAACATGCTATCAAATAAGATGGACTGAAAACGGGAAATCCTTTTTGAAAATTTCATTTTGGGTTGAATGGTTGAAAAGCTCTTGGATTAAAGGTATGATTGAAAAATCATGTTCTTCGGGGCAAATTGAAGCAACAAAAGTCTTTTGTGATATTCTATTGAAATATTGCGAAGAAAACATCAATCAGAAAGAAATGATAAAAGGAAAAGCAATGAGATCCTTGGTTTTCAATCACAGACTTTCAATTACATCAAAGAAGAGAATTATTTCCTCAGGACAAGGTAAAAGCAGGCAAACTAGTTTTGTTGAATCCAAAGACGATAATTCAGTTCAACTTAGATCACCGCTTTTCAAACCCCAATCGCCGAGAAAATCGCCTTTACCTATGAAAAAGTCTAGATTAGATGACGTTTGTGAGTTAAACTTGGATGGCAGCACACAGTTATTAAACTCTCTAAAGGCTGAAACAGACTCTTTGTCAGAAAAACTAGAAAAGCTTCAGAAACAAATTTTTTATCAGAATTTGCTGCTTTGTGGAATTTTTATGGCGTTTCTGGCCATACTGATTAAATACAAAGTAACTTTTAACAGTTCATCGGAAAATTTTGCTGAATATATTAAGCATATAGCTACTAACGATGTTGCATCAAGCTATAAGAATGATGTTTCTGATGCTGAAATCACAGAACACTTGCTCAGTGCAATTGATAAGCTAGTCACAAAAAGACTGAACAAATAATGGTTTTTATATATATTTAAAATTCCGTTAAAATATATAAGCATGATGATACCTATTATATAAAGCTCTTCTTGTAATGTTCCTTCAATTTTTTCTAATAATTTTTCTTTTTTGTTTATTATTATTAGCAATATTAAAACTTTGGCAAGCTATACTTAATGGCAATATCGTCATTTTTGCTAGTTTTGTTCTTCATATCTAGCAAATTTAGATTGTCAGAAGATGTGTGTGGTGTAAGCATTGGTAACGAGTAGCCTGATGATGATCTTGAAACAGTAGGAGTTGGGTTCAAAGAAGATACCAGATCCTCAAACCCATATTTGATTTTTTTAGCCTGAGCCTCTTGCTGTTGTTGCTGCTGTTGCTGTTGCTGCTGCGATTTTCTTTTAATGTTCTGCACAAATTGATCTTTTTCCAATTGGTTTTGTCTTGACAATTGTATGTTGATGTTGTAGTCATCCATTGAGAAATCCAAGTCTTGTTTTATGAACACCTCTTTTCTCAAAAAAGTTTCTTCTTTAATCAATTTTTTCAGTTCGTTTATTTTTTTTGTTTCCAAGTTATTCAATACTTCTTGTTGTTTAGATTTTTCTAAGTCCTCATACTTTCTTTTCAGCTGCTCTTTCAGCCATTCTACATTTTCCATAACCAAAGGCACTTCATTCTGTATTCTGCTCAGTAGCTGCTTTCTAACTATTAATAAACGATTGCTGTTGTCGCCAAACAAAAATTCTGAGTGAGAAGTTAGTTTATTGTTCACTATGTCTAGATATCTCATCTGTAATATAAAGCACCACTCCATGGCGTTATCGGTAATTATGTTTTCTTTCAAGCTCTCATCAAACTTTAACTTTGTCTTCCATTTTTGGTAGTCAAATATGGCCACTGTTTTATTGATAAGCTGATCACATAGCTTGAAATAAAAAGTCATGGAAAGCTGTTCGTTGTATTGGTAGCTCACTGATTCTTTGTTCAGCTGCTGTAGAGATTTAAACTGTAAGGACATTGGGCTGTGAGATGCAGAAAAACGACAATTAATATTTAGGTATGGAAGATATGTTTTGGTGTTTGTCAAGCAAAGTAGAAAGGTCTTTACCAAATATGGTGGATCAATAAAAGAAAATGGCCTGAACCGTGTTCTTCTGTTAGGTGGAGGGCTTGCGTGGAATTGCCTTGGCGTATGTTAAAGAAAGCTCGTGATTGCCTTTTGGGGAGCTTGCCAAATTTTTTTCCCATCAATGAAATACTGATAATTAAAATTTCGAGCTCATTGACTGAAAATATTAGCCAAGTGCCAAATGTTCGAGCATTCATGAATAAGTTAACAATCATCTGCAACGACTCAGTTCTGCCATCAACTAGCAAATCTCAATGTGCATCACATCCTATTTCTCAAAAAAATATCTATGTAAAAAAACGAGCTAATTGTTAGTACGATATACAAATAAAATAGAGAGAAATTTAAAAAAAAAAAAAAAAAAAAAAGCAATTTAAAAATCCGGACCAACTTAATGACATTTTTCTTATTTAAAATACATAACGTACCCATTAATGTTAACAAGTAGCCATGAGAGCTTTTGTTATCACAGTCATTGATTGCCTAGTAGAAATGATGTTAAAATTGAATATATACAAACAATTAGACAGCCATTTATTGCTCGTTGTTTTCAGCAGCCTTCTGTTGCTCCTCAAACTCCTTTTCTTCCTGCTTTTGCTTCTCAATTATATTTAGCTTATCCAGGTAGGACATCTTATCTAGCTCCTTAGAGTTAACCAGCTGCTCATCCAAGTACGTCTTCAAGTTCTTTTCCAAGTTTTGCTTTTCAGGACCAACGACAGTTTGGAACTTCTGCACTCTTGCTACAAACTTTTCCATGTCTAGATTGACAGCAGCATTGGCGGTTTCTTGTGTGTATGGAACGTCTTTTAATTCTTTGACTCTTCTCTTGTGGACTTTGCCCTTTAGATGCGTTTTCAAGGCAGAGGCGGTTTCGCAGTACTTGTCACAATGTATGCAGTAGAATTGACCCAAACCAGGCTTGGTTTCGTCTAATGGCTGGTTGGTTAGTTTCCAGATTTTGTCTGCAGAAGAAAGATCGTTGTATATAAGATCAAGATCTCTTGTTCTTCTCTTAGTTTTATATCTCATGATACTGTATTTACCCATTTTTGTATTTTCCTTGTGTGCAAGTTATTTTTTGGAGTGATTGAATTGTTGGCTTCGGGTTTTCATCATTTACCTTATTAATTTTTAAGATTGACTTTGGAAACAATTGTACACTTGACATCTTGATCTTAGAATTAACAAAATCAATGATTAAGATAGTAAGTAGTTTCTTCAATTCTATCTTTTTTTTTTTTTTTTCTAATGTTAAAGTAGTATTTGTTTCTTTTTCACTAAATATTTTTGAAACTTGAAACTAAAACCAAATAGGAAATTTTTTGCAAGTATCTATTCCTCAGACTGTAAGAAAAAATGTTACAAAAACTTTTTTTTTCAACTTTTTTCTTCCGGTTTTAAATTTTGGGTGCTTTTTTTTTCTCTATAAGATTTTACAGTTTTTGCAAATATTAAAGATTGTTTTTGTTGTTCAACTACCTAAAATAGAAATTATTTATTTTTCAAACAACAAATATAAATTTTTTTTTCTTGTTTTCTTTAATCGGGGATTAGAAAAATGAACCATAAGGTGAAAGGAGATGATTGTCGATTAGCTAATGCCACAGTGCTAAAATCAATGCACTGAGTGTTTTTCTTCATTAGGTAATTCGTGTTGTCACTGCTTCAATGGACACTGTATGCTTCAAAGGTAAGTGCTATAAATGCAAGATGTCTTTATTTTCAATAATGAAAAAGAAAAGTTCGTAAAAACCAATCCAAACAATCTAAATACTTACTCAAAATGGCTAGAAGACCAGCTAGATGTTACAGATACCAAAAGAACAAACCATACCCAAAGTCTAGATACAACAGAGCTGTTCCAGACTCCAAGATCAGAATCTACGATTTAGGTAAGAAGAAAGCTACCGTTGATGAATTCCCATTATGTGTTCACTTAGTTTCTAACGAATTAGAACAATTATCTTCTGAAGCTTTAGAAGCTGCTCGTATTTGTGCTAACAAGTACATCACCAAGACCGTTGGTAGAGATGCTTTCCACTTGAGAGTCAGAGTCCACCCATTCCACGTCTTAAGAATCAACAAGATGTTGTCTTGTGCCGGTGCTGATAGATTGCAACAAGGTATGAGAGGTGCTTGGGGTAAGCCTCACGGTTTAGCCGCCAGAGTTGACATTGGTCAAATTATCTTCTCTGTCAGATGTAAGGACGTCAACAAGCCAGTTGTTATCGAAGGTTTAAGAAGAGCTAGATACAAATTCCCAGGTCAACAAAAGATCATCTTATCTAAGAAGTGGGGTTTCACTAACTTGGACAGACCAGAATACATCAAGAGAAGAGATGCTGGTGAAATCAAGGATGACGGTGCTTTCGTCAAGTTCTTGTCCAAGAAGGGTTCTTTGGAAAAGAACTTCAACGAGTTCCCAGAATACTTCCAAAACTTATCTGCTTAAACAATTTTTTTTTCACTATTTAACCTTTTTATATACATAAATACTTAAACTAACAAAAAAGAGATTTCCCACTTAACGTGGGTCTAAGCAAAAACCTGGTTAATGATGAGCATGTAGCTGCAGTTGTGCTTGTTGCTGGACTCAAGACGAGTGGTGGACGGTGGTCGCATTGTCTGGTGGTATGCTCACAGAGTGTTTGGTCACATGCTCACAGAGTGCCTGGTCACATGCTCACACAGTGCTTGGTCACATGCTCACACAGTGCTTGGTCACATGCTCACACAGTGCTTGGTCACATGCTCACAAAATGCCTGGTCACCCAGCATGCATCTCCGCTGTCCATGTGGAGAAGTGGCGGGTGAACGCCAATATTGAAGAAGAAAAAAAAAAAGCACTTATTGAAAATTTTTTTTATTTGTTTTCGATTGGGATGTGTGCTGTTTTTTTCCTGAAGCTTGAAAGTTGCTGATAAATTTAGATTGGGCGTGCTTGACACGTTAGATTCTGGTGGAGACGTGGCGAAGATATGAATATATTTAAAAATAATTATATCAGTTGGTTATTAATGGAAGAAAGAGATTATATCTGTTTTTAATAAGCATTTTGTTTTTTTTTTTCAACTTACATTTTCCCTTTCCTATAATCTAAACAATGAAAAGAAAGCTAAAGCAAAGACCAATATTAATAAACAAATTTAAGAAGTTTTTGATTCATTTCATTTGATTTTTTTTTTTTATTTTCAAACAATATTAACTCAACTACTCTCCACCACACATAGCAATGTCTGAATTCGCCTACAAAGAAAACCCTGAAACTCTAGTTTTATTTGATGTTGACGGTACCTTAACCCCAGCCAGATTAGTCATCTCTGACGAAGTCAAAGAAACTTTACAAAAACTAAGAAAGAAAGTTGTTATTGGTTTTGTTGGTGGTTCTGACTTAAACAAGCAAGTCGAACAATTAGGCCCAACTGTCTTAGATGACTTTGATTTCTGTTTCTCTGAAAACGGTTTAACTGCCTACAGATTGGGTAAGGAAATGGCCTCTCAATCTTTCATCAAGTGGATTGGTGAAGAAAAGTATAACAAGTTGGTCAAATTCATCTTGGGTTACTTATCCCAATTAGACTTACCAATCAGAAGAGGTACTTTCATTGAATTCAGAAACGGTATGATCAACGTTTCCCCAATTGGTAGAAACGCCTCCACTCAAGAAAGAATCGACTACGAAGTCTTTGACAAGGAACACAAAATCAGAGAAAAGATGGTTGCCGCTTTACAAAAAGAATTCCCAGACTACGGAATCACTTACTCTATTGGTGGTCAAATTTCTTTCGATGTTTTCCCAACTGGTTGGGACAAAACCTACTGTTTACAACACGTTGAAAAGGATAACTTCAAGGAAATTCACTTCTTTGGTGACAAGTCCTTCAAGGGTGGTAACGATTACGAAATTTACGAAGATAGCAGAACCATTGGTCATGCTGTCAACTCCCCAGATGACACTGTTAGAATTTTAAAGGACATTTTTAACTTATAAATTTAATATATTAGCACATACATATATATATATACATATTTACAAGGTAAAGTTTTTAAAAAGAAAAAAGATAGCAATTGTTTTTGTTGTTAATAGTTAAGCACATGCTTCTACTGGCTGGAGACATTTCTAGCTAATTAATCTGAAGAATGCCAAGACGATACCTAAAGCAGCAAATACAATGGTGTACATCCACTGAACCAGTTGCGTTTTGTTTCCTTCAATCTTTGTATTAATGTTGTTAATTTCTTCTGACAGTTTGGTGTCAATATCCTTAATTTTCAGTTCTTGATTGGAGTTTATCTCTTTGATTCTCCCTTTCTCCAGAGACAGGTCAAGTTTAAAAGCCCCGTTACATTTTCTTATTTCCATGTTAAAATTTTTCTGTAGTTTTTCTAGTGCACTATTCAGTGATATCAGTTCTTGCTTGTATTCTTTGATTTTGTCCAAATGATCAATGATTATTTCGTTTTCAATTTTGTTGAATGAATTGGTTTTAATTTGAATCATTTTGATGATTTCTTCTCTAGTTGCAAGATTCTCCTTTTCAATTCTTTTTTTGGTCACAGCACCCATGTTTTTTTTAAAGACTTTAAACAGCCTGTCCACTTGTTCTTGTGTAAACACATTCTCCTTGACAAGCTGGTCGGTGATGTACTGCTCATTCATATTAACTCCTTCCGTGAAACTCGACGAGGAAGGGTTCATCTCGTTACTTTTGTTAAGCTGCGAGTAAAAATTCTTGCATCTTATCTTTAATGCTGTGTTAGAAAAAATACCTTTGTTATAATGGTAGTTTCTATGAATTCTGAACATTTCTATTAAGACCGTGGTGTTTTTTGCAGAATTGATTTGGGAAGTAATGCAAGCTCAGAAATCAGCTATCAGTGAGGGGAAAAAAATCTGGCAAATGGGTATAATGCTTTCTCAAATCTTTGATCTTGGTTTCACATATATAAAAGTGTAAATCCTTACTTTGCGTTATTAATGCTTTACGACTGTCATCTCTATCACTTTTAAACAGAATAATAATGCTAATAGTTATAAGAAATCAGTGCAATTGTTCGTAGATCCGCTGGATTAAGGAGAGCAAAAAAAAAAAAGCTGGATTCCTGTATCTTTCTGCAAAAACGCTACCGCGTGATTATACTTCAATCTGTATTGGTAGCAAAGTAGTTTGAATAATAATATTTCAGAAAAATGTAAAGTTTTTTTTTTTTTTTTCAGTCAGCTCCATGAGTTTTAAAATTTTCAAGTTTTCCATTTACATGTAATGGAATAAAGCTCATATCATGTCTGTTACTAGGTAAACTCTGTTTATTTATAGAAATAATAGTGACAAAAATCAAAAGTTTAAATACTGTTGAAAGCACAGAAAAAGAAAACCTGTTTTAATTACCATGTTGAAGAATACAAAGCAAAAAGCTTTTTTTTATAGGCCCCTGAACAGCGGCGTTGTAAAGGCCAATCACCTTCAAAGCAAGCGCTTCTATGCTAAGAACAATCAGGATGAAGAGACTAGAGAGTACGAAAAGAGCATGAATGATATGATAGTGCAAGTCAACAAGGAGTTGATGGAGGAAAGAATGGATACTAATATGAAACTGCTTAAGCAAAGAGAAGAAGCAGAGCAAGAATTCCAGAGAAGAAAGGAAAATGTATTTAATAAATACACATCTTATCAAAGCACAGATGCTGCTTCAAGTTCGAAATTTGGTTCGAAGTTTGAGCCAGACCGTCCAAAGTCCTACGAAGCCAGAAAGAAGCTTTTGAAAGAGTCAATGAACTATAAGCTATGGTTTTTAGGCGGTGCTGTTTTAGTTTTGCTTGTAGGTGGAAACGATATTTACAACTACTTTGCTCACAAAGAACAGTTTGTCGAAATGAACGAAAATATCAAAGAAGTTCAAATGAAAAAGATTGCAAAAAGACAAGAAAAATTGGACAAGAGAGTCAACAAGATAAATAAGATCATTGGGTCTGGCAAGCACGGGCTCTTGATGTGGGACAATGGTAACTTTTCTACTATATTGTCCGACTTTGTCACTGATCAGGGTTTAGTTGATGTTGCTGAAGATATTGAAAACAAATCCTTGTTTTTGATAACTAAAAAAGGTGATTTATTTAAATACTCTTTGAACAGCAAAGACGCTGTGCTTATTCTAAAAGGGTTGTCTTTGAAAAATGTCAAATACTCTAATCAAAAGCTATACATGTTAAATTCAAAACAAGAAATCCTTGTTTTGCCAACAAAGGATTCTACATTAGAAAACCTGCAGTTGAAAAGATCAATTCTAATGCCTTGGAACACATACACAGATTATAGTGTTAAAATCAAGAATGCAGATGGAAAAGTATTGAAGTTTGTAAGATAT
Source organism: Hanseniaspora hatyaiensis (nom. inval.) (assembly GCA_030573555.1). Lineage (NCBI taxonomy): Eukaryota > Fungi > Ascomycota > Saccharomycetes > Saccharomycodales > Saccharomycodaceae > Hanseniaspora > Hanseniaspora hatyaiensis (nom. inval.). The sequence goes on from JAJMDM010000001.1 coordinate 170,260, forward strand.
GAGTTAGGAGAGACTAGTTTAATTGGGCAAACACAAGATGGAAGTATTTACTCTGCAACAACTCTATCAACAAAACAACAGTTAGCCAATGGAGAAAGCTTTAACAAAGGCCAGTATGGTCTTCCTGAATATCCTCCTTCAAAACTTGTTAGTTTTGCTAAAGTTCAAAAAGCCGATATGGAAAATTACCCTTCTGAAGACGATGACGAAGATATGCAGTTTTTGAAAGAAGATTTTGATGTTTCATTTTTAATGGAAGAAGATTTACCATACAAAAATGATCTTTTGACTTCCTCTTTCTTTACCAAAGTAGGATCGGTTTTAAATAGAGATATTATTAAGTTCTCAACAGGTAAGAACCACTCTTATTTTTTGGACTCCAATTCATCGATCTTGGCTTTTGGAGACAACTCGGTAGGTCAAATATACTTGCAAAAAATAGGCACGATGAAGGGATACCCAATTGTTTTATCGAGACTGCCTAATGCTGTTAAATGTATAGATGTCTATTGTGTTGAAAACAACACTTATTTCCTTGTTCAAGACTCAGACAACAAGAAGACTCTGCTATCATGTGGTGGTGGATCCATGGGGGAACTAGCCAATGGTCAGTACAAAATCAATCAAGCTGATGTAACCAAATTTTCACAAGCCAGTATTACTGATGTTGCATCAATAGAAAAAATAGATGGTGCTGGTGATAAAAGGTTTGGTATCTTTATTAAAACTGATGGATCTAAGGTTTTAGGATTCTGGGGTAACAACAGCCACGGCTCCTTGCCTGGGATAATGCCTGGAAAAAAATTCAACACTTTACAACAACCGCACATAAAGTTGTCTGATAGCACAAGTGTATGCATAACAAGAAACTTTGGAACTTTGATATATTAGTTGGCATGATGCTTCTTCTTGTAAATAAATATACATATACTTATGCCAA